>JAADWZ010000459.1:0-25969 GCA_023336445.1 Pythium dissimile
GCGACGTTGGAGTTGTCGATCGTGGCGACTGGTCCCGTCGTGAGCGAGTCAGTGATGGTCGCCCCGCCAGCCGTGACCGACAGTCCCCCGGCGTTGATCGTGGTTCTTCCGGACGCTTCGACCGTGAAGGCTGGCGTGCCTGCTGCCGTTGCCTCGATGAGCTTGAAATCACTCGCCGGGCTGTACGAGGCCGTGGTCGTCGTGAGCTTGAGCAATGTGGACGTGTCGGCGAAGGCGACGTTGGAGTTGTCGATCGTGGCGACTGGTCCCGTCGTGAGCGAGTCAGTGATGGTCGCCCCGCCAGCCGTGACCGACAGTCCCCCGGCGTTGATCGTGGTTCTTCCGGACGCTTCGACTTTGAATGCTGTGGTCGCAGCTGCCACCGCTTCGATAAGAAGGTAGTCTGTTGCACCGGGATAAAGCGTTGCTCGGTTCGCCTTCAGCTGAAGTACAGTTGACAGAAACGTCCCCGTCAAGTCGGTGTTGCGGATTGAGACAACTGGACCAGTTGTTTTGGTATCAACGATAGTCGCGCCACCATCGAGCACATTCAAGCCAAGCGTAACTATGGTGATGCCAGCTTGCACTTTGAGATACCCAGTCGAGATCTCCATGTCTCCTTGGAGGAGTTTGGTATTCCCGAACGCGTCCATCGTCAGAATCGTGAACGTGCCAGACTCAATCAGCAAGAACTGAAAGTCGGGCGCCGACTGCTTTGTAGTCTCCAAGTGCAAGACCGTGCCCGTGTACGTCAAGCCTTGAGGATTGACCAGAAAACCGTCATTGTCGTCGATATTGTCCGGCACGTTGGATGGCTGATTGCAGTCCATGCCCTTGAAGTCCGAGTAGCAGAGGCACAGGCCCGTGGAAAAGTCGCAGATTCCACGGTTCGAACAATACGCATGCTCTAGAAAAATCAAGTTGCCCCGTCAGCCATTCAAGATCGAAGGCGCTGATGCAGGGAACTAACGTCTCACCGATCAAGTTCGATGCCACGATATCTGAGATCGCGCACGTCGGACCGACTGTAATGCTATTCACTACACCGCTAACGTCGCACGTAAAGCTCGTCAACGGCGGGTTTCCCCAGTGAAAAAACACATTGTTCTCCGTCTCTCCATGGTTCCACTCGGTGAAGGCTATCGTGTACTGCGCTCCTTTGTTTGCGTCCACCGTGGAGATAGCACACGTTGCCGTTCTCACGTTATTCATCGCCGTGAACGCTGCAGCGCACGAGACGGCAGTGTTGACGTCAGCGTTGGCGTCGAGCGTGGCTACTTGGCCATTGAACGCTACGCGAATCACTCCTGACAGCACTCCACCAGTCGCCCCCGTCGTGACCATGATCGTTCGGTACGCTTGGCTCACTGTCAACGGATCGTCGTTCTTTGGGCACATTCCTAGTTTCCACACACGGCCCTCAGTTCCTCAGTAGCCAGCCCATTGACAAAGAACGAGTGTCGTACGCTGCGAGCAGTCGGGTCCAGCAAAACCCATATCACAGTAGCACGCCGACACGCTGTCTTTTTCCCAGTTGGTATACACAGGCCCAACGCCGTTGCCAGCCACATCAGGAGTCGAGTCCGGTCCGTACTGCAGAGCGAGCTGAGCCAATGAGTAGCAGAGGCCGTGGCCAGAGCAGTCGTTAGGACAGCGCACTACTCAGACACGATAGATCAGCATACCCCAACGATGCCAGCCAAAGCAGCAAATCCAAGAAGTACTCACATCGTTGACAGGCGGCGCCTGTGTACCCTGTGTAGCACACACACTCGCCCTTGATGCCGTCGCAGATACCGCGGTTGGAACACTCGGCCGGCGCATGCGCCGTGTTTGGCGCCGACGCCTTGTCGGCCCACGCCGGGCCGGTCGGGCACTTGCGCTGCGAGCAATCGGGCGCGCCCCAGCCCGAGTCGCACGTACACTTGCTGCAAGGTGGATCAGCGAGCGATATGTGAGCCAGTCAATGTGATCAAAGCCGCTCAAGCTAGCAACACGCACTTGAAAAGACCACATTGGCCATGGCCCGAGCAAAAGTTGGCACAGGCGGCGTCCACATGTCGCCGATTCATCGCCGCCAACAGCGCTAACAGCGTCCATAGCAGCACCCCGTGTTGCCTACCGCCACCAAGCCGCATTCTTGTCATTGTCATGCGACTTGGCGCGATTCAGCAGATCGGTACCTTGAACAGGCGCCGGATTGCAATGTCCCTAACAGTCCCTCGTTGGGATCTTGTTGCTTCACGTCCCGCACTGTTCGATTGTGCCACTGTTCCTCGTATCAAGTCACAATCAAATCTCATGGCCTGTTTTCAAAATCCCTTTTACGAAAAAAAGGGTAAAAATGATTTAGAAAATCATTTTCACACCAATGCGAAAAAAAACTCAGCACCCAAACGCCGCTTTCCTGGGAATCACCAAGTGGGTGGGTGACCCATGGAGGCGTACGACGTGCTGGAGAAGATCGGCAATGGCGCGTTCGGCGAAGTGTACCGCGCGCTGCATCTCGCGACTGGCGAGATCGTGGCCGTCAAGAAGTTGCGGGTGACCGACGACGGACGGCTGCGCGTGCTGCCGGCCGCGGTCTTCCAGGAGATCGAGACGCTGCGGCAGATCGACCACGCCCATGTGAGTCCAAACCCCAGAGGCATTCTACGTAGTAGTCTCCAGAGGGCAGCAAGTGTCTGACCGCACAAATGGACTTGCAAGATCGTCCAGCTGCTGGACGTGTGCGCTGATGGCGCGCACGTGGCGCTGGTGATGGAGCTCGTCGAGACGGACCTCTTCAGCGTACGTGGCTTCGTGCGTCTCGGTCTCCATCGTCAAACTGGATTGAGCTGCTGGAATGGACTTGGAAATTCGATGACAGGTGCTGCGGCAGCGCAGGCGCGACTTGTCGGACGCTGAGATCCGCTGCGTGATGCTCATGCTGTTGCAAGCAGTCGCGTACTGCCACGACCGCCACATTATCCACCGCGTGCGGCTGCTGCTTGATGTTCGTAGCGTTGGCGGTGGTGTAGTTGCTCACCTCGCTGTGGCCTTTCTACGTAGGATATCAAGCCTGGCAACCTGCTCGTGACCGCCACAGGCGAGCTCAAGCTCTCGGACTTTGGGCTCGCGACAGTCTACGTGGGGCAAACCAAGTCGTACTCGCACCAGGTCGCGACGCGCTGGTACCGTGCCCCGGAGCTGCTTTTCGGTGGTCGGCAGTACGACTTGGCCGTGGACATGTGGGCTGTCGGCACTGTGCTCGCAGAGCTGCTCCATCTCGTACCACTGTTCCCAGGCCAAAGCGACATTGACCAGCTCGTGCGTATCTTCCAAGTGCTCGGTAGTCCAGCGAAGTCGTGGCCGGTGCGGAATTCTGCGCACGCCTTCCGAGTCGCAATGGAAAAGCTCACGCGTTGAGTTGTGTTGTAGGACGTGCGGTCGCTGCCAGACTACAACAAGGTCGAGTTCCCGTCGTATGAGCCGCTGCCGTGGCGTCGACTTTTCCCCGACGCCTCAGAGGAGGCGCTGGATCTGCTGAGCAAGCTGCTGGTGCTCGACCCGAAGAAGCGGCTGAGTGCGCAAGAGGCACTCAGTCATCCATTCTTTTTCAGTGGTTTGATCACGCCAAGAATCCCCCTCGACCAATTGCAGGCTGTGGGGGAAAGTCCAACTGCGGGGAGAGCGATGGACCACGGCGATGCATTCTTGAACTCGTTGGGCAAACCACTGATCCCTCGATTCGCATAAACACGATACAAATGTCAAGAACTGTGAACGAATACTCACTGGGAAAAAAAAAACGGATGTGTGATGACGACAGTCGTCAGGCGCGTGTATGCCACCTCCTTCATGGCTTTTACGCTCGCGGGCCCTCTATTGTTGGAGAAATAGCAGGCAAGTCGGTCATCTTCCCAGCTGAGCAGCCTCGATGAATTTCTTCATCCACGTGTCTCTTCCAACACTCGCGGGCGCGCGGAATCGCAGCATCTGGCCCGCCTCGGGCGGGATCAGTTTGATCTTGGACTCGTCTGTGCGGCTCTTGATCACATTATAACCAGTGAGTGTGATGGGCCGTTCAAACGGCGGGCTGCGCTCCTCAAATGCACCTTTGGATTTGTAGCATTTCAGGGTTGAGTGGTCCAACACGTAGTAGTATTGGCGCCAGCTCTTGGAGAACATGTGGCCCTTCTCGAATCGCTCGAGGTAGCCCATAAACACGCGGTTCTTCACGGCGACTTGGTCAATCGTGTTGATAGTCTTGCGCGTTGCCTGCATCGTTCGCTGGTACAAAGCCTGTTGGTCGCGCATCGCAGTCTCCAGCTTCTCGTTAGCTCGACGAATCGCTTCTTCCAAGTCAGCAATCTCATCTTTGTGCTGCATCTCGATCGCGGTGATGGACTTGGCTTCTTTGATCGAGTACTCTTCGTTCGTCTTTTGATGGCGCTGAACCAGCTGCTGGGTATTCTCGAGCGAGTCTTCGAGATCCGCGAGCTTGTTTTCCTTTGCGTCGCATGCATCGCCAAAGCGGTTGTACTCCTTCTGTGCGAAGCCAAGGAGCCGCTTGCTCACCACAGCCTGGTAAAACCCGATCAAGACCCGCGATGCCATCGGACCACGTGACACAAAAGTGTACTGCGACGCCATCGCCTCCAAATTGTTCTTGTAGGTCAATAGCTCCATCGGCAATCGCGTCAGCGGCACGGCATTCTTGTCACCGCTATCAGGCATGATGAAGGTCGATGTGGATCTTGCCACTCGTGGCATCGACTGTTTCTGGGCCTCGTTGTCGCGCTCGTTCTTCCGAAGTACAATGCCGTGCAGGTACTGAATCAGCTGTGAGCAAAAGAGCGATGAAGCGGCCTCATTCGCCAGCTCAAACCGGCGCTTCACCTCGCGAACACGGCGCAGGAAGTTGCGCTTGCCCACGGACAAATCCAGTCCCGAAGAGGCAAACTCACTGTACGCAACGTCGGTGCAGCGCAAGTCGTAGAGGAACGGCAGGATCAATTTCTTGGCCTCAGCAAGAGCGTTCTGGTGGATGCTTTCCAAAGTGTTCTCGCTTACGGGCATGGCTTCAGTCGGTGTGTTGATGTACTGCATCGGCACTTGATAACTGGCAATGCATGCATTGTACTTGTGTAGTAGATCCTCCGGGGTTTCCAGATTCGCTGCCACCAAATCTTCGTGTTCAGCATCTTCATCCTCTGGGATGTGGTTTAACGATGGAACCGCCGACGAGTTCGATGCTGTCGACGACGACGCCGAAAGTCCAGAAAACTGCTTGGAAAATGCGCGTTCGGCGCGGTTCTTGATGAATGAGAAGATGCCCGTGTTGAGCGTTGGACGGTCAGAGGCAGCGCTGTCCTCCTTCAGCAGATTCTGGTTGCTCGAGCCTTGGGAAACGGACCGCTTGAGGTTTCCAAACTCATCAAAACTCGAGAACTGGCCCTGGCCGGCGTTCACGACCGATACTTTTTCTGATTGCATCTTGTGTTCGGTGATCGTAACGATGAAGTCGGCATTGAACTCGATCTTCTCGTACACACTCAGCCGCGCGTGGATCTCGTCCGTGTACTTTTCGTGGGCGCTTTCGAGCAGCAGCTTCCAGAAGTTGAGCTGCACGTTGTACACGATTCGCTGCAGCACAATGTCCGACTGGGACGCGACACTGTGCGCCAGCGAGCGCAGCAAATGCAGCACCACTCCACCACTGAGGAACCGGCCGAACAGCGCCTTGGGCTGGATCGTGTCGAGCGCGTGCGGGAGCACTTTCGAAGATGTGAACGCCTGCGGCGTTTTGAACCCACTGGGCGCCACCAGCGTGGCCGACTTGATGCTGAGACAGTCGCGCATCCCGGGCTTCAGGAGATCGCTCACCAGCATCTGAGTTTCGGCGTCCTCGACACTCACGCCGTGGATCGGCGGGTTGGTGAGCTTGTGCTCGAAGTACGCGGTCGGCGTCTCCAATCCGTCCATCTCTTTGATCTTGAGATCCAGCGCCACCCACGTCGTGCGCGGCACGAGCTCTTTGAGCAGCAGCACGTTCTTCTCGTCGTTCTCGCCATCCACGACGCGCCACGAGCGAAAGTGCGCAAGGAACCGCAGCTGCCGGAAGCTCGCCGGCGTGATCGGACCCGTCGCCGCCACAAACACGTGCGACGCCACCAGCAGCAGCAGCGAGCCCCAAACCGGCTCGTTCGCCAAGTCCACGTTGCGCAGTGTGCAGAGCAGCACGGCGGTGTCCTGCTCCTGGATGTGGACCGACTTGGGCGTGATGTAGATGCCGCGGTCGGCGCTGTTGTTAGACGCGTCGTTCTCCTCTTCCACTTGGAGCACAGCGACGAGAGCGACCTTGCGCGACGCGTGACGACTTCCTTCGAGCACGTCGATGCCCGCGCCGCGCAGCCGCAGCTCGCTGAGCGCGCCAGCAGCCGTCAAGAGCGGCACCACGTCGCCCAGTTCCATGCTCAAATGGCGTTCTTTCCGTGTCAGGGCCAATACAACGGGTCTGGTGAACCCAAGCAAACGGGTCAACGAGACACGGGCCTTAATATTTTATCCACCCGCGGCTAAACCCGTTCCGCTGCAGACTTTCTTTTTTTGGTGAAAAATTCCAATCAGCTCATCTGTAGAATTTAATTTCCTCGACGCTGCCGCCCATCCTACTTGCAGTTGAACAGGAGGAGGTGGAGCAATCCAGTGCAAATTGCACTGGATTGCTCCACCTCTGGATTATCCAGAGATCCGTCGGGAACGATGTAGCGACACATTGGAAGCAGCAAAAAACAAAGAAAAGCAAACCAAGTCCAATCGAAAGCCTGTGGTGGTGTTTGTATACAAATCTCCACTCGTGCCCACATGCAGCAAGGATGCAAACAGACGGCGTCGGGGAGGTGGTGAGGAAAGAAGGGAAATGAAAACCTAGGCAAAAAAAAACAAGTCGTGCTGGAAGCGAGGGACACCTTAAGCCATGAGCTCTCAGGATCAGAAGATCAGGAGACGCCGTTCGGGCTAGTGGTTGTTTTTCCACACGAGGTACCGCGTGTCGCCGAGTTTTCGAGGACTCAGCTTGTGTTTGGCAAAGAAGAGGATCGCCAGCAGCATGCAGAGCGAGCCGACGACGATGTAGGCGATGCCCAAGAACGGGTTGCGGCCGCCAAACCACGAGGTCGTCGAGATCACCAACGACTTTTTGCCGTCAAACGTCGTCACCAAAAAGTCTGCAAATTTTTAAATAAGAGAAATCGTAAGCCACCACGTAGAGGGACCCAAACCCAACCGCCCACACCACCAAAGCTGAACGTACTGCTCGAGACGAGGAACTCGAGCTTGGTGCCAGCTTCCAGGTCCGTGTCGATGCGGCCGTAGAGCTTGCGGAAGCTCGGGAGACCCGCCGTCCGCATCCACACGATAAAGTGCTCGTCCTGGACACCAAACGACGTGGTGGGCTTGGTCCACGCCGTCTTGTTGGCGATCGGCGCCTGGTTCACGGCCTTGGGGATGATCCAGCGGTACTTGGCGTTCTGCCACAAAAACAACTGGTCGTCTTTGCGGTCGGCTTCGGGGATGTTCTTGAACTTGGTGTCCACGTCCGACTTCCACGCGATGCCCGACTGATCCAGCAGATCCACGACCTTGGTGTTGGCATCGTAGCTGTCCGACTGGTACAACTTGGCGCCGTTGGGCTTGGTGATGCTGTTGACCCAGTAGATGTCTACCAGCCAAAATATGATGCCACATCCTTTTGTGAGATCCCCCCTCGTTGTGTAGTAAGACCACGTAGATGTACCAGACTCGTACCGTTAAACAGACTGTTGGCGATGAGCCCGCAAGGGTTCAGCTTGTAGTCCCCCGTGACCGGCGCCACGCTGGACGTCGAGTCGTACTTTGCCACGCCTTCGACCTCCGTGAGCGGCGTGCAGTCCGAAGTGCTGGCCGAGGCGTCGCCGCGCAGCTGCGCGTCACTGCGCGACTGCACGTACCGACGGTGGTTCTGGTAAAAGTTGTCCAGCTGGTAGTAGACAAACACGGGCGCTTTCATCTCCTTCTGGATGTCAAACGTGACCAGGCAGCCGCGGTCCTCCACGTCAAACGTGTCGCGGTCCGCGTCCGTCTCCAAGAAGCAGCCTTTGCCCAGCTTGGCGATGTTGGACGAGTCCTCCGTGCTCTTGCCGTCGTACTGGATCGAGTACTCGACCACGTTCTCCGACTCGGTGTGGAGCACGATACCGATCGGGATGAAGATGAGCCCCACGACCGCGAACGTGCCGATGACCCAGTTCGGCGTCAGGATCGGCTGCCATGCCTTGAGCTTCTGCTGCTTGAACGGGGTGTCTGGTCAAATCAGGATGATGGAGGTTAGTTGGACTTCCGTGTTCTCCGCAAGAGCGAAGAACAATTTCGCTTATTTTGTTCTTTGGACGGGACGTTTACCTTCGGGCTTCCTGGACTTCTCCTCCATGATGACAAATACGGTCAGCTACGAGGGTGTAGTCTGGAGGAGAGCTGGGCGCGGGGCGGCACGACGCTTGCTACTGCTGGCGCTGATGTGGTTCCTCGACGAGTGCGACGCGACCAACGTTGGGTTCTTGTCCTTTGGGGTTCGATGCTGGCTCGGCTGTTTTCGTTTTATTTTTTGTTGTTGCAGCGGAACAAGTAAATTACGTGGACAATCCGTTTTTTACTCGGTTTATTCTGGGCCTGGATGCTTCTGATTCGCTGAGAAGGGTGATCCAAACAATCGCACGATGAAAAATAGATTACGCAGTCATCATAACTTCGGGCGTGAACGTAACCCAACTTGTCCCACGACCATCATCACTTTGGGGTATTCAGACAAAACAACGTTGGTTTGATTCAATCGAATAGAACGTTTGATGAACCTAGCATCCAGCAGCTCAGATCAAGACCACCTAGGTGAACATGAGCGGACGTGATGCTCGCGGCGGCGTCAGCCGCGGCTATGACCGTGAACGTGACCGCGACCGCGGCGCACGGAGCGACGACCGAAGAGATCGACGCGATGATTTCAGCCGCGGCTATGACCGTGGCCGAGGAGGCGACCGCGGCCGAGACCGCGACCGTCCGCGCGACCGTGACGACAATCGGGAACGCTCTCGTGATCGGCCACGCGACCGATCACGCGACCGACAGGACAGCAGCCGCAGTGGAAGTGGTCGTCCTGAACCGCCAAGCAACGGTGATCGACCTGCACCCGAAGCTCCACGCGGCGGCCAGGAAGACGATGCCGCGAAGCCGTCCACCAGTGGCTGGGATGCCAAGAAGGAGGCTGAAAACGACCCCACGTGGGCGCGCATCTACATCTCGAATCTGCCTTCGGACGTAACGAGCGATGAGCTCCAGGAGCTGTTCGGGTCGCTTGGTGTGGTCGCTCGCGAGAAGCAGAAGCGTGGATACAAAGACCAGTGGCCATTCAAGATCAAAATTTACACGGACGACGGCGGCGTGGTTAAGGGAGACGCCGTGTTGACCTACGAGGACGCAAACGCTGCACGTTCGGCACCCAACTTTTTCGACGGTGCGTTTCATCTAGCGATCTTGTCCTTACCCACTGCAGCGCTAACCCCTGTTATTTCACTGGTTAGGCCACGAGATTCGAGGCAACAAAATCAAGGTCGAGCTCGCTGGCAAGCCTGAGCCCCCAGTCGGAGGTTGGACTGGCGGCGGAGGTGGAGGCGGTCGTGGTGGTGGTCGTGGCGGATTCGGAGGTGGATACGGAGGAGGCGGCAGTCGCTATGGCGGGGGCGGTGGTGGTTCTCACTATGGCGGCGGCGGTGGCGGTGGCGGGCGCGACTTTCGCGGCGGAGACCGCGGTGGCAACCGACACCGACCGTACTAAGCTCCTTCAATAGGTTCTATTAGGCGCATGGCGCGAATGATGTAGACAACCTTGTCCTCCTATGCTTAATGTTCACACGTCGCAGACGGGAGAGGAAAATCTTTTCGTTCTGCGTTGGAGCCATGTTTTGGTTCCCCCAACTGTTGGCGTGGAGGAAAAACAGTGGCGAAAAAAGCGGGAGATTCAATTAACCTCGTGTTGACACTTTATAAAACCTCGTAATCCTCATGGCTGCTTTGGTGTGTTGGATTTTTGTTCAACGTGAAGGAAACATCAGTCAGTACAATACACGCACGAGTCTCGTAAGCTCCCGATCCCCGGCGGTCTCCCCTCCCTTCGAGCGCACCTACGACGTGCGCGACGCGGCAGTCAATCCCCACACGGTCTTCTATCGCGTCTTCTCTATCGACCCGTGTGCTCGCGGCTCGAATTGATTGCGTAGAAGCCGCGTAATCGAAGGTCCACGTCCGCAATATGGGGCTCTACAACATCACTGCGCTTACCACGGAGCTCGCGGTCCTCGTGTGGTACGTAGCCGTGCCGCTCTCCCGCGGCTGCGCGGCGCTACTCGTGAGCGACTATCGCCGCTTCTGGGACTTTAAGCAGTCGCTCGCGGCCACCGCGGTCCTGTCGGTCGTGCGCACGATCTTTTTCGTGTACGTGCGACTGTCCAGCAAGCACGCGCCGGCCACGCGGCTCTTTGTGTTCTTCGTGTTCCTCGCGCAAGTCGTGATCTCCGCGCTGAGCTCGCTGCAGCCGCTTGTGTTCTGGCGCGATTCGCGCTCGTTCCAGCGGTATCGGTCGCTCGATTGGGGCGGCTCGTTTGTGTACACGCTCTGGGCGCTCTCACTGGCGAGCACAGTCCTTCAGCTCGTGTACGTTCTCCGGCTGAATAAGAGTCGAGGGCGACTCGCAGACGATGGGTTATTACGCGACGTGCTCAAGCAGCAACAAGGATCCGGAGCCGAAGCCAAGCTCGCGCTGTGGCGGACAAAGTGGGCGCAGCTCGTGAAGCACATCAAGCGGCGGCAGGCCGATCCAACGTTTGAAGCGATCGTGCGACTGTATGCACAACGAGACGGTGCGGTGGACCGTCTGACTGTGGTGTACGACCGCGACCCGGACGGGTTTGAGTTTTACTTGCCGCAGCTGTGCAGCTTTTTGCTGCTTGGCACCAACGCCGAGAGTCCGCAGCTGTACATCATTTTACTGGAAAAGTGCAGCGTGTACGTGTCGTTTTCTTATTTGTCGATGGAGGGGAAGGTGATTTATAGACTGACGGTTGTATTTGGCTGTTGTTGTTGGTGGCTTCCGCAGATCGCACGTGTTTGCCCATCGAATTTTGTGGTATTTGCTGTCCTACTGCAAACACAATGAGTCTTTTTCGTCCGAGGAAAGCCAAAGCCGCATCCAGATGCTGATTGATGAAGTCTCTGCCCGTGGAGTAACTCCTGCACGAACTATCGAGTCCTCCGCACTGCAGCCCACTGACGAAGCGCGTGGCCATGATTCCGGCGAACGAGACACCATATTTGCAGGATCGAGTGGAGCCGAGGCGGATGCGTTGCTGCCTGCCAAGGACGAGCAGTATTATACATTCAACAAGGCGCCGATTGACTTGGAGCTCGGCACCGTCTCGTCGGATCCGTTCCAAATGGAAACGGCGTTTTTGTCGGCGCTGGCGACCGTATCGTCGAATCTGCGGTCTGTTCCTATTTCGCGACGGAATGATATGGTGCGTTGTGATCCCCACGACGGTGAGGCAACGAATTGACTCTCTAACGATGCGTGAATTGTGTTTGGGTGCAGCTGCGCACGTGGCTCGGTGATATCCAGTCCCAATTCCTCCCTAGCAACTCGATCTACCTCCCAGTGGGCAACTCGCACCACCGGCTGAAAAAAATCCACGTCTTGGAAAGTTTCACGTTCTCGACTAGGGTATGGACAGCGCTTCACCATGTCGACACTGAACGATGGATGGCTATTTACCTGTTGTTTGTGTCTGTAGGAACGCGTGCCGTATCTCTTGTGCGCCGAAGTGGTCGATTATGAATCCCCCGCCGAGCAAAAGAAGTTGGGACGCAAGCGTAGCAGCTTGTTCAAAGGAAGACGTTTCACTCTCAACCTCTGGGACAAGTCTGCATTCAGCGTCGTGAACCATTCAGCTGTGTCATCCGCCGAGCGTCCTCACTTGACGTCTCCAGAATCGGCCACGCTTGGCTTCTGGAGCGAATCCAAGCCGGCATCGAGCCCTCGCCACCGATCACTATCTCAGCACCTCATCACTCAGCCAAGCGAGCTGCTCAACGGGCTCATCGACACAATCGTCAAAAAGACCCCACTCGCCCGGCACAACTCGTTGGCTTCAGCGATAAAAGGGACGAGTCAAGAAGCTTTGCTGAGCGATGCTCCCAGTGGGCCGACGAGGACTACAGAGGTCGACGCTTCGTATCAGAAAGATCGCCGCCACCGCCACTCGACGGGGACGGATACTTCAAAGCACAGCCTCACGATCGAGACTTCTAGCGGCGACAAAGACGGTCGATACGCTTCTCAGCAGCAGGCTGACTTATGGTCTCCGCGATCTGATGGACCACTATCTCCTCAGTCACCTGGCTCGGCGTACTCACCTCCGTCGCTGGCGCGCTGCGACAGTACTGACATTTTCTTGCGGACGCTTTCAGAGCGCGACTCGAACTTTGTGGATGAGGATGACCGACCCATTCCACCGCTGTCAATGGGGCGATCGGATATCCCAACTGTCATCTTCAACGAGCGGTGGGAAGAGAAAGAGGATCGCGTTCGAATTTCATCTCCGTGGAGCTCGAGTCCGGGATGGCGACTCTTGCCAGTCATTGTGAAAAGCGACGACGATTTGCGTCAAGAGCAGTTGGCGTCTCAAATGATTCGACAGTTCTACAAGGTCTTCAACGAAGCCAAACTGCCTGTGTTCATCCGCCCGTACGATGTGATCGCAATCTCGGCTTCGTCGGGCCTGGTCGAGGCGATCTCCGACACCATCTCGATCGACTCGCTCAAGCGCAACGACCGCGAATACACGACACTGCTAGACTTTTTCTGCAGACACTTCGGCGAAGAAACGTCCTCAGAGTTCCGAGCAGCCCGGAACAACTTTGTGCGCAGCATGGCGGCGTATTCGATCGTGTGCTACCTGCTCCAGATCAAAGATCGCCACAATGGCAACATCTTATTGGATGCCGAGGGCCACATTATCCACATCGACTTCGGCTTCATGCTGTCCAATAACCCAGGTAACGTGGCGTTTGAGCAGGCACCGTTCAAGTTGACGGAAGAGTTTGTAGAACTCATGGGCGGACCTCGCTCGGCGGCGTTCCGTCGCTTCCGCTCGCTGTGCGTGCGCTCGTTCCTCGTCGCTCGTAAATACCGCCACCGATTCACGTTTTTGCTCGAGATGATGATCAACGGAAACGAGAACCTTCCGTGCTTTGCCGGCGATCCGAAGGGCACGATCGATCGCCTCGCTGGCCGCTTCCAGCCAGATATGGACATCAACGCCTGCGAAGATTTTGTGCACTCGTTGATTGACGCGTCGCTCGATAATTGGCGAACCAAGTGGTACGACAAGTACCAGCGTTGGTGCGTTGGCGTGTTTTAGACAGAGAGCTATGCGAGACAGGACTCGCAATTTTGTACATGACATTCTAATGTTTGATATTTCAGCGTCTTTCGGTGTCTCATTGATATATCCCAAGTTTGAGAGGGGTTCATCTCCTAAAATTCAGGTATCCGATATTAGAATCCACTGAACAAGCTTTTCTCTGGAAAGCCGCCGGGTCACTGGATTGGAGATGGGTACACTGGACGTCGAGTGTGGCGACGAAGTTTCGGCGATTGTTGCCCACCACTGGAACTATGTCGCATCCGGCTAAGATTGGCTGTGGAAGTGAATCAACTGGTCGCTTCTCTGCCCTGGCTTGTGTAATGCATTGACTCGCATAAGGTGCTGGTGATCACAGTCTCACGTGACGTCCTGAGCAAGTCAACAAGAAGGGGTTTAAATAGGCACATGGCCCTGGGATCTGGGCGTGTGTTTTTGCGACTCGAGAGCTCTATTATAGTACCATCCATATATAATACTGTACGCACTGGTGCCTGGTCTTCAAGCAAGTTTTGGCCAACGTCATGTGGGCGCTTGGGTCCCACCCGGCTCACTTGTAAGCGCGCCACGAGTCAGCTCAGAGAGACAGCCAGCCAGCAGACTTTCTGGAGCGCCATCCAGAAGACCATCACTCTGTCGTCCCGTTGAGAAAAAGCCAAAAAATCTGAGTTCACGGGTTCAAGGACTTTCAACTCACTGGCCCTCCAAAGTAACGTTTTGAAGTAACAGGAACAGCCAGCTCAACACACACACAGCTTCAGCAGGTCTAAACGAGCCAGCATTACATTCCTATTCCCCACGCCGAAGATGCCGGCCTCTTCCTCGGCGGCGCCGTCACCCAGCGCGGCCAGTATGCGGCGCACGAACAGCGTCCCGTCTCTGGCACTGACGCGTCCGCTGCGGCAGCGCGGCGCACTCTCCCAGCACCGCCTGCCGCTCCAGTCGCCCGTGTCCACTCGCTCGGCGCCCACGTCGGCGCGCCGCAAAACGCTCCACAGCGCCGGCGCGTCGTTCTCCTCGCGCCCTACATTCGCCGACATCCAACTCTTGCTGGACGACTTTGTGAAAGACTCGCATCTCCACTCGATCTTCCTGCAGTACCTTTCGGCCACCGACAAGAAAGGGTTCGCGCGGCTCTTGTTTCTGTGCGTTGGTAATTTATCTTTTCGCCACAAACAAGAGAATACGGTTCTGGTGGAGAACAAAAACAACATCAAGTACTGACAGGGATGATATTCTGATTTGTTTTTGTTCGATAGGGTGAGTGTGGAGGAGTTCAAGAAGCTACTGGGCGTGAGAGACACAGAAGAGCTCCAAGCGGAGCCGGCGATGGCGGCTCTGCAGAGCGACGACGAGGACGAGGACGCGGCCAACGACAAGCTCCACTACCGCCGCATGTACGCGAGCAAGATCATTTCCAAGTTTATGAGCCAGGACTCGTTCCTGGACATTGCGTCGGAAAACATGAAGATCCTCAACAAGTCGGTGTCCAGTTTTGGCAGTTTTCTCAGCAACGACCTCATGATGTGCTCGGCGCTGTCGTCCAGAGTGGATCTGTTCCGAGACGCCGAAGTGGCCGTGAAAAAGGCGCTGCAGCCCAGTTTTGAGAGCTTCCAGCTGACCAAGCAGTACCGCGAGCTGCTGGCGAACGCGCGTATCAGCTATGCGCTCATCGCGGGCGACCAGATCAGCCCCGAGAGCGACGCGCTGACCTCGGCCGACGACAGCTCGGATCTCGGGGACGTATCGGCGCCGTCGCCGTCGCGTGTGCAGTCGTACCTCACACTGCCAACGGTGCTCGCGAACCGCCGGCTGTGCAGTGTGTTCTGGGTGTTTTTGTTCAAGGAGCGGTCCCACCAGCAGCTGAGCGCGTGGATGGACATTCGGTATCAGCTGCTGCCGGTGCTCGAGTCATTTGTCGCAGCAGCCAACCAGGAGCTTGGAGCTGGCGACAACGCTAATGAGGAGGAGGAGGAGGACGAGGACGAGGACGAGGCCTCGTCGATTCTGCCTGGGGAACTGATTGAGCAAATCCTCGTGATTGGAACGCGCTTGTCCGACAAATATTTGGCGATCGATGCGAGCTGTCCACTCAATTTCGTTGCCGAGCACGACCAGGATCTGCTGTACGAGTTTGAGCGCCACGTCACCAACTGCATGGATATGGGCAGCTTTTCCGTGGCCGACGCCGAGTCGCTGGTTCGAACCATCCAGAAGATCCTCGGCGTGATCGAGTACAACCTCCAAATGAACGACTTCGTGCGGTTTATGAGCAGCGACTCGTTCAAGTCGCTCATTTCGTCGTACCAGAGTCGACTGCTGAGCCCGTCGCACTCGTCTCGCCACAACGAATCCCCCGAAGACGCTATCAGCTTGTCGAATTCCTCGGACAGCATGACAACTTTGCAAGAACTGTTCCACTGTATGAACGTCCCGTCACATCAACCACA
This sequence comes from Pythium dissimile, assembly GCA_023336445.1. Taxonomy (NCBI): domain Eukaryota; phylum Oomycota; class Peronosporomycetes; order Pythiales; family Pythiaceae; genus Pythium; species Pythium dissimile. The sequence goes on from JAADWZ010000459.1 coordinate 15,941, forward strand.
GCGGATTCGAAGCAAGAAGTTTAGCCTGAAAGAGTTGTTCCAAAGACAGCTACGTGGTGAATCGCAACGGTCCTCGTTGATCAGCGCCGTGCTGAATTTTCGACTAGACACGACCAACAAGGAATCCCCCCAAGTGGTCAAGGAGTTGCTGCATACGCTCGCCAAGACCAGCGACATGCGCCACCACCACGCATTGCCCGACCACATCGAGTCGTTTTTCTGTCCGTCCGGAGCCAATATCATTCGAGCGCGCGAACGCCCGCAGCCCAAGCTGTTCCACATGACCATCGGCAACTCGGACAAGGCGTTCTACGCTGCGTGTCTCACCCGATACGTGCCACAGGATGACGAGTCGCAGCTCGGACCTCTTGAGCAAGTGCTGCGTGAAACGGAAGGTCTTGAGGTGTTTATCCCCGTGGGCATGTGCATTGTCAGTCGGTACCCGATCCTCGACACCTTGAAGAAGCGGCTTGAGAGCCTCCACGTGGAGTTGCAGAACGACGAGGCGTACATGGAGACCTCAACCTGGAAGCCGTCGGATGTGCAGATGGAGGAGCTGCTCTCGCCGTTTGACTTTTCCGTGGCGGTCAACGGCTCGTTTACAAACCTGGCCGACTATGTGGACTTTTCGATGGAAGAATTGTTCAACTGCCTGTCGATCGAGAACGTGGTCTCGCTCGTCACGTGCATGATGCTCGAGCGCCAGGTGGTGTTGGTGAGCTCCAAGTACTCGGTCCTCACCAGCGTCGGCGAGACGCTCAAGAGCCTGATGACGCCGCTCGTGTGGAGCCACGTGTTTGCGCCCATTTTGCCGGAAAGCATGCTGGAGGCGCTTCAGTGTCCAACGCCGTACCTCTTTGGCGTCCACGCGAGTTACCGAGCGCAGCTAACCGAAATGCTCCACCGGGAAGGCAGCTGCGACAACATTGTGGTCGTAGACCTGGACTGCAACGCGATGAGCTCCCACGCGCGGCCCGCGATGCCGAGCCACCTGCGGCTGCCGCTGATCGCCAACCTGCAGCAGCTGCTCAAGCCACGCGTTTACTTTAGCGACTTTGTGCCCATGTGCCTGCCCATGTCGCCGCAGTCGACGCGACGGTTCCCCGAGAGCCGCGTGCGCGACTGCTTCCGCGCGGCGATGCACCAGCTCCTCCACCCGTTTGACGAGTACCGCTTTGTGCTCTCGGACGATTTCGACTTCAGCGTGGTGTTCGACAAGCTGGAGTTTCTGCGCCGCGTGCCGATCGAAGACATGCAGTTCTACCGCAGCTTTTTAGAGACGCAAGTGTTTTCCCACCAGATCGCGTCGGTCGCGTGAGCCGACGGCTCGCGAGTCCCAGGAAGGACTAGTACAAGTAGACCAAGAAGAAGATTGAAAGACCAACTTAATTCCAAGTGCTCGGCAAATGCCACATCCACAGCCATAGCCACACACCGTGGCGAGCAAGCGTGCCCCGCCTATATAATAATTGTAGACATCTCCTTTCATGAAAGCAAGTCTCAACAATCACTTGCTTTCCCAAATGGGCGAGGCCATCGTCCATTTCCCCTCAACATAGTGCTAACTTCAAGTGACGCTTCCTGGACCTGGTTGTTAAGTACGCTTTCCCACATTAACACACATTGCACAAGGCACTATGGGGATCTAGCGCCGACCTCCGCCTCTCTCTCTCTCTCTCTCTCTCTCTCTCTCGCCCCCGTCTGTACTTCCCATCTACAGCCATGGATGCCGACGCCAAGAAAAAGACGAAGAAGAAGACCACGTCCCAGAAGCTGAACCCGGGCTGGCGGCCAGGGCGCAAGAAGCGGCGCCGCGCGCTGGCCGCGGCCATGATCCAGCGCGCGTTCCGCTCGTTCTTGCTGCGCCGCGCGTTCCGCCAGTCGCGCCACACGCTGCGTGACTCGCTGAAGGCGCTGGTCGCGTTCCACCGCGCGCGCGACCGCAACCATTTCCGCTGCGTGGACCTCCCCAGGCTGTCGCGCGACGCGCTGCGGCTGATCGCGCTGTCGGTGAACGTGCCGTCCACGGGCAAAAAGGTGCTGCTCATGGGCCGCATCCAGCGCTGGGTCGACCAGAACGTGATCGCCAAGAGCCTCGCGGTGGACGCGGCGGCCGAGGCCCGGAACAAGCAAGTGCGCGGTACGCTTGATGCGACAAATGGAGTTTTTCTTGAATTTTGTTGAAGAATTAATTTTGTTTTTGCGTACACTAGCGCAGGGCACGGTGTACTTTTGCGAGGCAATCCCAGGCCTCGCGCCCATCGAGATCCGCCCGCTGCGAGGACGCAACTTCTCCTTGGTCGCTGCGGTGCGTGGGAAATGATCTGATGTGCGTGGAACTAGAATACTGCAAATTTTAAAAAATTGAAGTTTTGACAATCGATGCAGGGCCACGAGTGCGACGCCGTGTACTCGGTGGACGGCCGCGATGGCTCGGTGTGGCTGTGCAAGACCGGTGGATTGTCATCACAGGTTGGGCTGTGCAGCGAGATGCACCAGAGGGACGTGTTCGACCATCCGCTCGAGAGCCGCTGGCTCGTAAACCCCGAGTTCGTTCACGCGCTGCGCTCCGAGCACGTCGCCGATGTGCGCGTCGCTCGCTCGCACGCCGTCGCGCTGGCTCGCGCGGGTGAGATCTTCTCGTGGGGCGAGAACCAGCACGGCCAGCTCGGGTTTCCGGCGCTCTCGGCCGACGAGGTGGCGCGCAACCGCCCCAAAGTGGTCGCGGCGATCGCCAACTACAAGTGCGTCTCGGCGGGGGTTGGCACCCACCACACGGTCGTGGTGTGCGATCTCGTGGCCGGCCACGACGGGGTGCTGTTCACGTGGGGAAGCAATGTGTACGGCCAGCTGGGCACGGGCGCGGTCGCGACTTCTTCTCCGCAGAAACAGACGACTCGCCCAGCTCCGGCAAGCAGCTCGGTCCAGTTCCCCAAGGCGTTTGTGCTCCACCGCGTCGACTCGTTGCGCGAGGTGAGGATCCGAAAAGTTGCGTGTGGCGCGCTGCACAGCATGGCGCTTTCAGCGGACGGCAGGCTATACACGTGGGGGTGCAACGACGGCGGGCGGCTGGGACTCGGGATCTCGGTGAGTAAGCAAGAGCAGCGCGTGTATCGTCCAACGCTAGTAACGGGGCCGTTGGTTCACTGCATCGTGCTGGAAATCGCGTGTGGCGCGTGGCACAGCGCTTGCATCGCGACGATTGGCGTGAAGAACCAAGACGAGGAGGATCACGCACCGCCGCTGAATGCCGGACGGGTGTATACGTGGGGCACTGGCATCTACGGCCAATTGGGCACGGACGAGCGAGAACAAATCGCGTACTATCCGACCCCCGTGCGAATGCCAGCTTCCAGGGTGCTGGGCGAGGAATTAGCCGTGCAACTAGGGTGCGGCATGCACCACACCGCCGCGCTGACCACGAAGAACAATGTGTTCTCATGGGGGAGCATGCACTCGTTCAGCTCCAAGCCTACTCCACTCAGTCTCGCGGATGGGGCCCCATTCGGCAAGATCGCCTCGATCGCTTGCGGTCGGAGCTTCACGGTTTTCAACACCTTGTCGCTCACAGCGCAGAGTTACGAGCGAGAGGAGGCCTACCGACTCTGGCGCGTGAAGCAGACGCGCATCCCCAAGCTTAACCTGTCAAACCTGCCTCACTTGCCGCTGTCGTCCTCGCTCCCCGGCATCGACCACCCTCTGCCACTGCGACTAGAGCCACAAGAAGACCGCAAGAGCCGAGAAGCAAGAGAATTCCAAGACAAGCAACGAATCGATGAGATCGACATCTACGCGATCGTCCACCCGATGTGCCGCGTGTGCTGGCGGTGCGACGGGTTCCATCCGTCGCCGCTCAAGCTCTGGATCTGCCGCCAGTGTTTCCACGAGAAAGAACTGCACGGTGCGCGGCCGGAAGGAACGCCGCTGTCCGAGTTTGAAGCCGTCCGCAAGATCCAGTGCCTCTACCGCGCCAAGCGAGCCAAGCGCGTGCTGCAGCAAGCCCGAGAAAGGCACTACCAGCGAGTGTTCAGCATCAAGCACAACGCGTTTTTCTACTACAACCTATGGCAGAACTCGACGTCCTGGGCCCGTCCAGACGAAGTTCCACAAGAGGTCGAAATCCCCATCCGCGATCCGGACGACAAGCCCCAGATTGCTGCCCCGCTGACGACAGACGGAGCCGCAGTGGTGCTGCAGAAACACTGGCGCGCCCACGTTGCGCACCTCGAGTGCAAGCGACAACTGCGTCTTAAGTACGAGAAGCATTTCGACCTCAAGAAGGAACGACTGTTCTACAAAGTGATCCAGCAACCGCAGCCGACTCCCACTCGACCAGTCGAACAGCAGCGGCTGATTCTCTACGAAGAGCCCATGCTCTTGCGCCGCTTGTACGATCTTGGCGAGCCGATCGAGATCGCTCGTTTAAAGAAATTTGCGAATATGAGCCACGACGACGCCGCCAAAGTCGTCCAAAAGCTGTTCCGCGCCTACCAAGCGCGGCAGCTCACCAAGCGCATCATCGAGAGGCGGCTTCGCAAGCTGCTGGACGAGAAAACGGGCCAATTCTACTACTACAACACGGTCACCAAAGTCTCGATGTGGGGAAAGCCCAAGGTGCTCGGCGCAGAACTAGAGGAAGACGGAATGCCAAAACCAGCAGGGAAAACCAATGAAGCGACTGGGAGGGTCGCGTCCCCAATTGTTCGCCAGCGAAAGATGACGAAACTACCGCCACGCCAGGCCAAGTTCGAGACCGACCACGCGGCGGCTCGCACGATCCAGTCGCTGTATCGCCGCTTCCGCAGCCGGAAACTGTTTTTCGAGTTGCTGCGCCGACGCTACGTGAAAATTGTAGACGACGCGACGGGAAAACCGTACTACTACGACCGTGTGTCGGGCACGTCGTCGTGGCTCAAGCCGGCCGTGTTTGGCGAGTTCGACTTGGCCGTCCACGCGCTTCCAACGGAATCCTCACGCGCCGCGGAAGCTCCAGAACGAGATGCCACGAGCTACGCTGGCGTGCTGCGTCGCAACAAGCGCAAGCAGGTGCCGTATATCAGTGAAAAGGCGAAAATCAAGCGCGAGAAGCGACGGCTGCAGAAGCTACGCCAGCTGCTCACGCCCCACGAAGCCGCTTGCTACATCCAACGCGCGTGGCGCGTCTCGCGAGCCCATAGAGAACTCAAAGCCAGACTGCTCGCCGCGTACGAGAAGATCTGCGACGACACCACGGGCTGCTACTACTACTACAACAAGCAGACGGGCAAAGTGAGCTGGGAAAAGCCGGCGTTGCTGGCCGAACACGAGGTCAAACTCGCTCGCATTGTGCGGCGTCGCCGCGAGTATACCATCAGCGACAGCGTTGAAGCGCAGATCGTGGTCGTGGGCTTCGCTCGGCGTTGCCTCGCAAGGAAAGAGCTCGTGCGGCTGCTCCACGAGCGGATCCAGAAGGTATTCGATCCGGAGGCCAAGCAGTATTACTATTTCGACCGACGCACGGGCCAGTCGGCGTGGACCAAGCCGCTCTTATTGGGCGAGCGAGACCTACTTCCAAGTACCTAAACCGGGCAGTTTAGTCTATATGGGCAGCTGCGTGGCAGGCTGGCACGCGTAGTGGACGAGCGTGAGCGTGCCGCCGGCCTGCGGCAGTCGCACAAACGTGCCGACGCCCAGCTTCTTGCCGCACACGTAGCAGCAGTGCGAGGACCAGACCGTGACCGACTCTTTGCGCTTGACCGTGAGCTTCTCGCGCACTTTGAAATTTTCCATCTTGGCGAGCTGCATCTTGATCTGGCCGTTGCGGAATCGCTCGACTTGCCGCTCCATCACGCGTTGGAAGAATCCGGCCAGTGCCGCGACGGGCACGTCGGTGGGAAGCAGATCCAGTGCGGTAGCCACGTCGATCCGCTCGGCGTACTTGTTTAGAATGCTGATCGCGGCCGAGACCGCTTCGCTGGGCGACGCGGTCAGCGAGCCAGCCGCGCTCGAGATAGTAGTTCCAGTAGGCTGGAGACTGGACGATCGCTGCCAGCGTGGTGGCGAGGACGACGGCGCAACGCTGTTGGTCGAGATCGAGCGCGTGGGGCGCAAGTACAGGCGCAGCAGCGTCGAGTAGATGGACGAATCGGCTTGTTTCGACTCGTAGCACTTGTTGCAGTACACCTCTGCAAGCGCAGCGTCGCGCAATTGGAGTGCGTACAGCTGCAGCACCTCGTGGTGGCGGCCAAGCCGCGACAGCAGCGCCGCGCGCTCGTCCACCATCTCGACTGGCGTGCGACTGAGCATCCGCTCGGGGTGGTACTGGGCGCCCGGGAACTCGAGAAACTCCTGCAATTTCCGCCGCAAGTGGCCTAGAAGACCACGTTGGGAAGACACGCGAGTCGCTAACCGCGAAGGCGCCGACGAAGACGCGGGAACGCCTTGCAACTCGGCGTGAATCGCGTCAAGCAGCAGATAGACGGCGTCGTCGTGGAGTCGCACAGGCACCGTCGTGCGATCCAGTAGAATCACGCGCGTGATGTACTCGATCGCCAGGAAACGGCTTTCACTGAGCGGCAGCGACGTTGAGTCGTCGGTATCTGCAGCTTCCTCCGCAGGTGGAATCGACTCGGACTTGGCCTGAATCGGACACGTCTTGAGGTGATTGAGGATGAGCGCCGGATCTATATCGTGGTCGCCTTCATCGATCTCTTCCTCTCGATGTGTGAAGATCGACAGCCCTAGTGCCGGATCCGCGAAGATCACGCGGCGAGAAAACTCGAACACGAGCTCGGCTCTTTTTTGTCCGAGACGCTTCAAATAGAGCGTCGTGCGCTCCAAGTACTCTTCCGGTGTTCGAAGCCCACTGAACGGTTTCGTCGCCGCTTGTGGATTCGGTGGCGTCGCCGTCGTAGCCCGTGGCGCGCTCGTTGCGGCGCTGCGCTCCAGGTCTTCGAGCAGCTCGAGCGCTTTGCGATGCAGCTTCCGCGACGCGTAAAAGCTCAAGAGCGTATCGTACTGGCTATGCGCACGCAGAAACACCTCCGTTTCGCCGACTTCGCACCAGTTGGGCGCGCGCACAAGCTCAAAGAGCTGGTAGCTGATCCGCGCTCGCTGCGGGTTGCTCGTCGGGTCCAGCTCCTCCGAGATCAGCACGAGGCACTTGAGCAGAACTGTGTCCAGCAGCTGAAGGCGCTGCAGCTGAGGATGGTGCTGCTGGCCTCGCACGTCGCCATTTGGTGCCAGCGTATCCCTAGACTTGGTCAGGAATTCGATCAGCGCCAGCAAACTCTTAACCAGCTCTTCGCCCTGGAGATCCAGCGGCGGCTCGGACGCCAGAGGCTGCTTCCCAGGCGTTGACAGGGCTTCTCGCATGACCGAAACGCGAGGAAGCAGGTCCTTGGGGTACAGAGCCAGGACGTCGTGGACGTCGGCACGCGCGCGCGCGTAGTACTCCATCGCCTTGCTGAACTGACGCTGCTCGCGGAACAGAAGCAGCGCATAGTCGGCAAATAAGCGCTGTTTTTCATCGTCGTTCACCGCGATCTCGTCCGGGCAGAGCTCCGCCAGCATCACAGCGTCTTCCAAGCGGCCGGCGGTGACGAGCTGCTCGAGCTGCGTCGGAATCGGCGCCATTTGCAGCAGATTGACGGTAAAAGGCGCAGACATCGTCAAAAACGAGACCGAAAGACCTTTCCCAAGCAGCTCTCTGGACAGTGTCGAAGCGCCGGGGGGTACTGCCGACGGCAGTGGCACTGTGACGGCGCCGCTGTACATCGACTTGATGGGAAGCCCGCTGTGGACCAGCTTCATCGCGGCGACGCTGTACACTGCGAGCTTGTCTTGCTGGTCCAGTAGCACAAACGGGTGGTGGTGGAACGCGCTCCTGGGTGGCACGTTGTACTCGAGCACGCGCTCGACCGCGACTTTGAACACGTCGCCTGTGCTGTAGGCCGCATGGCTCTGCGTGGACACGACCGAGATCCGCACGGCAAAGTGTTTGCCCGCGACAAGCGCATCGCGCGTCTTGGTGGCCACAACAGCGGCGCCGTTGCGAGCGGTGCGCGAGGCCGCAGGCGATGTCGGCAGCAGCGTCGAGCACGCGATGGCTTCCAAGTTCACTAGCGAATTCGCCGCTGCTGCCGACGCAGCCGTGAGCTCCACAACTCGCCCGCTGTCCAAGTTCACGACGCACCACTCCTTCTTGAACAACAGCAGCACGTGGCTCTCGCCCAGCAGGTGCATCTTCTGCACCGGCAGCGCGGACGGCGAGAGCAGCTTGGTGGTCGCCAGCACCGCGGGCAGGTCGTGTTGCACTCGCAGCTCAAGCGAGCGGTTCACGGTCCAGTCCAGCACCTTGAGCGCGTTCTGCTTGGTCAGACAGCACACGGTTTTGGTCTCCTCGCTGGCGGCGAACAGCACGGTGCCCTTGGTCTCGTCGACCGCGACCATGGCGTCGCGCGCGCCGCTGTAGTGGCTCATGGGGTTGCCGTCCAAGAACGGGTTCGTGTGCAGCGGCAGCGCGTAGTGCGTGAGCTTGGCGTCTAACAGCGTCAGATAAACGCCCCACGAGTCCAAGAACCGCGCACTCGCGTGGAACACGCGCTTGTACGACGCGTGCGCGCGCAGGAACGAGAGAGACGCGCTGGCGGTGGGCACAAAGCAGTGCAGCGTGGCGTCGCTCGTGCCGACGAACACGAGCGGCGCCTGGTCGGCCCAGGGAACAGCGCTGCATAGAACGGTCTCGATCTGCTGCGGCTTCTTGAGTGGCTTGTCGACCTCGACCTCGGAGACAGTGTAGCTCTCCAGCGCCATTTTCGCCAGATATTGAGGAGCTCGTCAAAAATTTCTTCGAAGGATCCCAGTTTGTGGAAGAGACCATCATTCGGAGCGGGTTTCCACGGCCGGGTTCGAGTGCGAACCATATGGGTTTGCGTTGGACGACCCATTTTTTCTAAAAATGTAGAGCATGTTTACCTGTGTAAACCAATATGGGTTTAACTCGTGAAGGTGGCATCGCCTCCACCTCCGCCTCCCCCACAACTACCAACATTCGCTGTACTGCTGGCTTAGATGTAGCCACCTCCGCAGTGGCAGTCGGAGAAGACGTCGACCACCTCCACCTCCAAGTGGTTGCAGCGCTTCTTTCCACAGGCGTCGATGGCGACGCAAAGGATGCCAGTCAACGACGGAGACAATGAAGACACAGAACCAGACGGTGCTGTCGCTTTTGTGGGTTGCCATTGAAGTTGCGCATGCTGGTGATCATGTGCAAAGTTTGCAAATGAAGGACAGGCGAGCCTGCACAGTCCGTTCCGTTGAGCCTTTACGTATGTGCTGTACCCTCTAATCCGGCGGTTCTAATGGGTTCGCTGTGGGTGGTCGGATCTGAAGACACCGTGGACGTCTTGGATGCATGCTCGTGAGGCCATAAAAAACTCTATCTTGGCGTCAAGTGTAGTCAGCAATGTTTTGAGAATGAATGTGGTCGAACCCACCAGAGCGATATTCGTACTGGTCCTCCATCCGTTCCGTTCACCGTCTCTGTTTTACATTCTTCTCGTTCAGTGCAATTGCCAGGGAAGGCGAAGCGACCCCACTCTAGTAGACGCATCCAGGCGGTTGCCAATCCCTAGACAATCTCTGTTCTGCCCAAGAAACTTTGCATTTTTTTTCGCAATTAAACGGATTGGCCAAAACGGCCCAGTCGCCACTTATTTGCCCATATCACGAAGCCTCCAAGACGCAGTGCAATCCTCACGTACTGTAGTGTACTACAAGAGCACAAACGTCGAACTGTATTAGTTGAAGTGCTGGTGTTTTGTAGAGCTATTGTGTTCATCGTATGCAGGTCGTGGTTGATCGACATGGGCAGCCTCCATACACAGACAGGATTCACGTGAATACGCGATATTGAACTAGTCGCGAGCGTGGGAGTCCGTCTACGACTTGCATCGTCAATGCCACGCATTTGGCCAGGTCGAGTGCAATGCAGCAGAGTTGTTCAGTCGCCTCCTCCGCCCCCTCCACCGCCGCCGCCCCCTCCACCGC
>JAADWZ010000046.1:0-101397 GCA_023336445.1 Pythium dissimile
GCCCCCCCCCCTCCCCCCCCCCCGCCACCTCGTCGCATAGGCGGCTGAAGTGTCTCTGCGTCCTTGAAGTCTGGCGGGCAATGACACCAACGCGCTAGCCCTTGAAACCCCAGCTCGTTCTGCCCTGGCGCCACGAGTGGATACACACAACCAAAGGGGAAAAGCGTGGAGGTGAGCTGAATTATTTGCGAGCGGGTTGGGGTTGGATCCAACGGACTGTTCTGTCGAAGATTCGGTTACACACAGCGAAAAAGGATCCACCAATGATCATCGCGCTGACAATGAGATGCTGTGTAGCTCTCACATCGGACCATAATAATGGCGGCTCCAGTACAATGTCTGGTCACGTGCTGCGGCGTCCATATTCATGGCGAGCATTGGCGGCGATCGTCCCGCATCCTCAGATGATGGCTTCCGCCAATACCCGGAGCTTTGGTTGCAGCTGTTCGAAAGGGTGTGCGTATCCAGAGATGTGCTGTTTCGCGTGTACAGTACTGTTCCCAGCTCTCCAGCACAGTAGGTATCGTCGGACAAATGAATCCATGCTCAATATCTTGTGAGATTCAACGAGGACGTATCATCCTGACTGTTCCTGACCAGAACCACTGGACTACACGCCACTCACTGCGCAGTCCATTTGAGGGGATAAATATGTCGACCCGTGTTCAGTGCGACTTGCTGGTGCCTCCAGCCTGGTTGTCCTGCAATTTTGAACAGAACTGTAGCCACTCCTCTGCTCAGCCGACAGACAAGCACTCATTGAGCTGTGGAGATGGGCAGCCAGCCTCGTCTCCGGATTTTACTATCCTTTGCAACCGCCAAAGGTCGCGTCTGTTTACCTGTCTGCAGCACACCAGAGCCGTTGATTTCCGCCCCCACACTACATTGTGCTTCCCTCTGACCATCAGAGCCCTGGCGTGGCGACCGCAGAGATGTGAGAGACAGGGGTCGCGCTCCACTCGCGTCAAACGAAGAAGAGCAGACGGCCGTGGTGCCATCACGGAGGCTACGGTCCATGCGAATTAAAGCGCGATGGCTCTGGCTGCCACTGGTCGCTCGTATTGTGTTCGACCTCCGGGCAAGGAGCCCCTGCGGGGACAGTCTGACAAGGAGCTCTTCGAAGTCGAAAGGTCGCCCAGGCTGCTGTGCGACCCTTCGGGACAACTTCGTCAACTTGGTGTGCATAAATGAGCCCTAATTTTCAAAGCTGGTTTCCACAGATTCAAATGCAAGTTGCTTTGTCAGCTCGCCTCGTGGATTGGCTGGGGCATTTTCCTCGTCCTGGTTTTTTTCGAACCGACCTGGCAATTTATCTTCACGCTTCAACTTCGCGGTAATTTATTTTCTCACGTTCGGTTCGCCCAATCGCGAGACTGGAGTTTAAAAATAGAAGCATCAGTTGCACTTCAACGGTCTTGTTCAACGCACGTACCTACCACCCACAACAGCCTTTGCTAGTCACCACCAATTCCAAAGCGCCTAGCTGCTCTTCCTATCATGGGCCATGTCTAGGCACGGCTCGACAATCTCGAGAGTCGATAGGGCGAGACAGTGAACGCCGACTGCAGGCGCCCTACTGTTCAGGCTGCACATGGACGATATCCCATGGGCCAATGATCTCGCTGAAAGGAAACGCCAAGGCACCATCAGACAGGGTGAGACCCAAGGATCTCTCGTAAATGCGAAGGAGATATGTCGTACGTACTTCTTGTACTCCTGTACGTGCATGAACCAAAGCGGGCAGACGAAGGCGACGAAGAGAATGGCCAGTGAGCTGGCACAACTCAGAAGTATCGAGATTGGATACGTGAGCGCAGCCGACAGGACGAAGAAGCAGACTGCGATGCCCAATTGGGTGGACTCCGAATGACGCTGTGGGGCAGATTACAAACAAGAGTTGCTGGCTTAATGGCGGCAGGTGACTTTAAAGGTCAAAGTAGCAGCCATCTCACCTTGACTTCGCGCTGGAACATGGGGAAAACAGCGAAGATCTCGATTGCGAATAGAATGAAGGCGAAGACCTGCTCGTTCGAGTGGAGTCGCGACCCCAAGAGCACGGCGGTGAAGATAGCGGCATTGAGAGAGATTGTGCCACTGAATCTGTCTCGTACAAACAGACGAATTGCGCGTGAATTAGAGTCGGGAGATGGATATGCTGGTAGATACAGCAATCGAACATACCTGCCGATACCCGAGTTGATGTAGATGTAGTCGTGGCTGATGAGGTGCACGAGCGCAAGGATGACGGCCAGAGCGGAGATCGTGTCGTCCGCATACGATTTCGTCAATGTCCGAAGCACGGGGGAGAGCAGCGACAGTGTAGCACAGAAGAGCAGGCAGGAGCGAAGCGCGTCAGCGAGGCCTACGTTGGGTTGGTGAGTGAACCTGAGTCTAGATCGGAAACAAATTCGCGCAGTATGCTCAAACAAGTACTCAGTGGGACGTCGAAGCACACACGGAGCAACGCGAAGCCAGCGATTGCAAGCACGACGTCGACGACCGCGAGCGTCTCTACTGATAGCGAGCCGTCTTCGATGAACGAAAAGATCGCCTAACAGCAAGCGGTGCAGTGGTCAGATCCTGGATGTCGATATCTCCACAGCATTTCGCACTCACGAAAAAGATCAACACGGAGCAGATTTGCTGCGCGATTGCGGCAGCAGAGCGCACCATACCCCAGTAGTCGTGGTCGCGGACATTCGCTGAAAGTAAAGAAAAAGAAGGTAAGCACTGAATTCCTTGCTCAAAAGTAGCTAATATAGTCGCAACGTCACCATTTGTACGCAGCTGCTCGAGGAACGACGCATCGACGTAGTTGTCCTCGAAGGGCTGCTTCTCGTACAGGATCTTCCTCCACGTGGGCTGCGCAGACGACTCGTGAGCGGCGTATGCGGTAGGCGCGAGCCAAAGACCATCGACAATAATGCTCTCACCATTGCGATGACACCCGACCGTTTGGGAAAAGTCAGCGTGGGGAAAGATGGAGCGTACTATGTGGAAGCATCTACAGTACACTTTCAACGTCAGCGATTTTATTGCCGCGTTAGAGTGACATATTGGTCACAGTCACGGTGGCGGGGACCGACCGCCCGCGCCGTCCGCCAAAGTAGGGCGACAGCCGCTGGCGGCCATTCCACCTCCGTCAAAAATGGGATCGTGGGTCGCTGGACCCACGATTGAGCCCTACTTGTCAGGTAGGGCGCTAGTTTCCTTACTCATTGAGTTTAAGCCAATCAGCTAATGGCAATGGTCCAGCATGAAATTATAAAGCTTTCGTCCCGTACGGTGTTTTGCCGAAGCTGAAATTGACCAAATGGAAATGCAGATGAATATGGATCAACATACCGATAGCTGCTCGCTCATGCCACTAGTGGTGGCTACATACTCTCCCAGTCAGATCCATCACCGCCAAAGAATAGTATCAGACATCTAGTGCAATACAACCTGTGGGCCTGTGAGCTTAGCTTTTGCATGACAGGTCGCTCAGCGGTGTCCGCCTCTCCAGGCCGCAACCCTCGCGGCTCTTCGCCACCTGCCTCGGCAACTACTTGCAACGGACTCGCGAAATGACATGCGTCTCTTGCTGCTCTCGCTGCTGGTGGTCGTCGCTGCAGAAGCGCGCAGACCGTTGGCGTTCGGTGTGGAGGACGTGGACTTCCGCGTGGGCTGCACGGCAGGCGTAGAAAGTGCGAGCTGGCGGCGCAACGCAAGCTGTCGTCTCACCCACAGCAACGCGCAGTTTCTCGTGCTCCGCGTCACGCAGCTGCGCCTGCCACCTGCTGCAGTGCTCACCATCCGGGATGGATCCAACAGCAGTGAAGAGATCCGCTTTGTGGGCGGACAGGACGACGAGCAGGGGAGAGTGGCGCTTTCTCCGCCACTGTACACGCGGCCGCTCTACACACACCACGTCATGGTTGAGTACATTGTGCCGCCGACGATCGGCTCCATTGCCCGCAACTGCTATGGATTTCACATCGACCAGTACCGCTTCGCGGCGCAGAGCGCGTCGAGAACGAAGCGACGACCAGCCCAGCACCTGCGGTACAAAGACTACGATACCAGCAGCAGCGGGCCGGACGTGCTCAGCTCAGCCACCACCAGCTCCACGAGCTCACCACTCGCCTACGACGAGTGCACGACGCCCGCGGACGACTCGACGCGTGTGGCGTGCGTGCGCTTCGACGCGGCCGCGTTCGCCAAGACCAACTCCGTCGCGCGGCTGCTGGTCCACAAGGCCGAAGGCTCGGTCTTCTGCACAGGCTGGCTGCTGGGCTGCGATGGTCACGTGATGACCAACCACCACTGCGTGGGCGGCGCCGACGAGGCCGCGGCGACGACAATCGAGTTCCGTGCACAGGGTGCGAGCTGCGACCAGGACTGCGACGCGCCGTTCGCCTGCCCGGGCGTGGTCGAGGCCACGCAGTCGGACCTCGTGGCGTACTCGCCACTTGGCGCGTTGGATTTCTCCCTGCTGCAGCCACGGCTCCCGATCGCACAGCGGCGAGGACTGGCTGCCAAGTATGGGTTCCTGTCGCTGCGGCCGCAGGGACCGACGCTAAGCGAGCGCATTTTCATCCCGCAGCATCCCGCCGGGTTCGGCAAGCGCGTGGCGATGAAGCACGGCGCAGCCCACGGCAGCGTGGCGACGCTGGCCGACACGGGCTGCAACGAGCTGCCGGACAAGCTCGGGTACTTGCTCGCCACGAAAGGCGGCTCATCGGGCGCGCCGGTGATCGGCTACCAGGACATGGCGGTGGTCGGGCTCCACTACTGCGGCGGTGAGTTGGTCAACTTGGTGCGTCGTATTAGAATTGGTCAGTTGCTAACAGAAATGGTGGGAACTGGACAGGCTGCCTGAATAGTGCGATCCCGTCGCACCGCATTGTTGCAGCTCTCCAGGATGCTGGCCAATTACCCGGCTGTGCACTCGCTAGGTAGTCAAGCGCTGCTCCATTTGGTTTTTGACATTAGTCGTGACTGATGATTGATTAACATTACATAGAAAGATACCATGTACAATACACAAAGGTCGTGTTGTGGATTGGTATACAGTTGTTGACCTCAGTAGCTCATCTTCTGCGGCGCGGCGCACCACGGGCAGCAGCTAAACTGCTTGACCCACTTGTTCCACGTCTCGCGGTCGGCGATGACTTTGCAGGTCGTGCAGTGCACCGTGGTCTTGGCGGCCACGGGGAAGCCCGTGATGATGCACGACTCGAACTTGGTCTTGCAGCCGCCGCACTGAAGCGACGCCTCGTACACCGAGGCCTTGCACTGCGGACAGGGCTTTTCCGATAGCTTCTCCTGCACTTGCTGGTCCATCGATATGGTCAGCACCCAGTCGCGTATCTCCTCGCGCGCGCTCTCGTCGGCCAGATACTGAGCCTCGGGCAGCACAAACTCAGTCGGCGGCGGGATGTCGGTGCCCACAAAGTCCGTGTTGTCCAAGTTGGAGAAGTCGCCGTCCTCGATGGCCTCGCACACGTCCAAGTACCGGTTGAAGAACACAAAGGCTGGGCTCAGCCACTTCTTCTGGCGAGCTGCCGCCCCCGCCAGGTAAAACATCTTGTCGGGTGGCAAAAGGCCGATGAAGCGCAGCAGCGACATGCTGATCTTGGCCGCGATGTCGTCCAGCCCGGCACTCGCCGCCTGGTGCTTGATCACGAAAAAGTGTGTCACCAGCAGATACTGCTCAAATTTCTGAACCTCGCTCGGGGGAAATTCTTTGTCGGCACGCAGGTCCCTGACCAGCTTGCGAAGCACTTTGAGCAGCTCCGAGATCGCAGCCTGGTGCGACGACACGTCGTCCAGACTCTGCGGGCCGCCAAGGCTTTTGCGGACAATCTGTTCCGTGATTTCCAGCGCGGTGCACTCGAGTGGAACGCCATACTCGGCGATGGTCTTGATGGCCGTATCGGTCTCCTCGTGCTCGACCAGGCGAGCGCAGCGCAGCACAAGATACTTTGCGAGCGACTTGGCACCGTGCTTGGCCGCGGAGGACAGCACCTTGTCCCACTCGCCGCGCTGCATCCACGCGTCGAGCGCGCTAGCGCCCTTCGCGTCGTCGTCTCCTCCGCTCACCGCAGTCATCTTGGACTCTTTGCTCGGCGCTGCTCCATGTAGTTTGGCGTCGTAGCCGCCACCAAGCGAGGGCGAGTAGCCCGTGCCTTTCGCCTCAGCAGCCGGCGCCGCAGAGGCACTGGCCGAGCCAAACGCACTGGCTTGTTGCGCGCGCTCCAGTCGTGGCAGCAGCTCGGGTGCGTGCTGCTCACAGAGTTTCTGGGCCGCGACCCAGTTGTTCACGCGCAAGTAGCAGTCTAGCGCTTCGTTCATCTTGTCGATGGACTGGAAGTACTGCGCCGCCACCTCAAAGCGCGACATCCCGAGCAGCCGCGACGCGACTTCCTCCACGATCGACTTGAAGCGGATGCGATCGTACTTGCCACAAAGCTCCACGGCTCGGCCCCAGAGCTCTTCGACGCCGTCGACATCGTCCAGGTTGTCCATGGAGACCATGAGGTAGGCGTCAATGGCCTGCACGTACTGTTGCGATTGGACCCACATCTCGCATGCCTCGACGAGCTCTTCTTTCGTCTTGACGCCGCCCGTGAAGATGGCTCGCTGGTGGGCCATGTTGACCTCAACCAACTTGTGTGGCAAGTGACGCTTGGCGATTCGCACGGCATCCTGCCACATTCCTCCTTCTAAATATGCCGCCAGAGCCAGCTCAGGTTTACCGGCGCTCAAGAAAAAGCCTTCGGCGCGTTGGTACTCCTTCCGCTCGATCCAGAGCCGCGCCTGAGCGATGAACACATCCGACACGCTCGCGGGATCGGCACTTTCGGCCACTCGCATCGCGTTCTGCCAGTCTTGTTGATGCACGTACATATCCAGCGCCTCGCGAGGCTTGCCGGCCTTGATGAATTCCTCCTCGGCTTCTTTGAATCGCTCTTCATCCTCCAGGAACAGCGCGTGCTTGAGGTGAACCTCTGGAAGCTTCTTCGGCGCACAGTTGCGCGCCAACTCGAACGCGTGCTCGAACGCGCCGCTCTCGATCGCATAGTCGATTGCGGGCTCGATCAGCCCGAGCCGAGTCAGCAGCTTGGCGCCTTGCTCGCCGCCAAGGTCCATCGCCCACGCGTACGCCACGCGCTTGGAGGCATTGATGCCGCCATGGAACTTGGCGACGCGGATGGCTTCATCCCACATGTCGTTCGACCGGAACATGTTCACAGCTGCCTGCCACTCGCCGGCCTCGGTGAAGTGGTGCTCGGCTTCTTTGTAGTTGCCTTCGTGCTCGAGCTGCTGCGCCAGATAGAGATGCGTGTCTTTGAGCAGATCCTTGCGGTACTTGGTCACGAGGCGGATCATTTGCTCGTAGTTCTTCTGGTTCTTGTACATATTGATCGCCAAGTCGGGCTCGTTCACCGTGAGGAAGAGCTTCTCTGCTTCTTTGAACTTGCCCAGGCGTTCCATGCGATGAGCCTGTTCGACATACAGACGTTCGGTCTCGTACTTGTCCATGTGGTTCAAGGCGACTTGGTACGCCGCATCCCACTTGTTGACGCGCGTGTACATCTCCACAGCGTCCCGCGCGGCGTCGGCCTTGATGAAGCACCGCTCTGCCATCTCATACTGTTGTGCGTCCTGGTAGTGGCGGGCAAGTCGACGGTAGTACGGCAGCGCGACGTCGTCTTCAAGCGTCTCCACGAGCTGGCCAGCTTTGGCCCATTGACGCGAGTTGAGCGCGGCTTCCACGGCTTTGGTGGACACGTTGCCTTCGATGTAGTGATTGATGGCCATGTCCATTTGCTTCTGCGAGACCAGGAAATCTCCCCAGGCTTCCTCCAGCCGCATGACTTTGTCCGGGAAGTTCTTCCGCGCGAGGTCAACGGCTTTGCGGAACGCGTTGGCCTTGATAAACGCCGCTAGCGCGCGACTCTCTTGCTCCATCTTCTCGAATTGGTCACCGGCCTTTTCAAACATCCCAGCGGCGTACAACGCCTCAGCGACTGTCTCTAGAAGCTGCTTGTGCTCGCGACCAATGTTGCGCGCGTTCAGAAGCTGCGCGGCCTTGGCTGGCAGCCCGCCTTTGAGATAGAGGCTTACGGCACTGGCGTAGTCGCCTTCTTTCACCTTGAGCGCCGCCGCCTTTTCTTCCTGGCGCGACTCGAGCAAGTAGTCGTAGTAACTGCGCTTCATCTGGTCGCAGCCCGCGTGGGCCTTGGACTCGGCCACGCGGATCGCGTCTTCCCACTTGTGGAGGTGCTGGTACATCTCGATGGCTTCGTCCACTTGGCCTTGAGACAGCAGGACGTGCTCGGCGCTGCGGTAGTCGTCCTTGAGCATCGACAGCTTGGCGCGCACTTTCCAGTGGACCAGCCCGTCGTCAAACTTGGTCTTCTCCATCCAGTCGATCTTGTTGAGCTTTCGCAGAAAGCGCGCGCGCGAGACGTCGCCCAGCGCAGCTGCGCAGCGCTCTGCGATGCGGTGGTCGTTCTGCTTGAGCGCCTCGGCGCAGAGCTGGCTCCACATAGCCTCGGTCTCGGGGGTGATCTCTAACGGTTCCAGAATCGCCATCGCCTGCAGAAGCTGCAGGTCGTCGATGGCTGTTCCAAACGCGATGAGCGACTCATCCAGCTGATAGCTCGCGGTGTTCATGCCTTCATCCACGATCACTTCGGTGCGACCGTTTGCGCGCTCGATCTGCTCGACGTCGCCTTTGATCTGGTAGATCGTCGCCTTGTCTGGCGCGCGAATGTTGTACCAAACTGAGAGGTTTGTTCGGTTCTGCGCAACCACCACGTCCGACTCGGGCACCCACTGCACGTAGTTGCAGTAGTTGAGCAGCGTCGACCGCTTCTGAGACTCCACTTCGAACAAGTGAAGCTGGCGCCGCTTGTCGCGGAACAGAAGCAGGTTCCCACGCGAGTTGAGCTCCAGCCAGTCGACGCGCGAGTCGTGGTTGACCGTGGTGGATACGTGCAGGTGCAGGTCTTTGACAGCAATGGTCTGCAGATCCAGCAGATACGCAACCTTCTTGTTCTCTGTGATCTCGGGGCTGCCAGCTCCACCCACGCCCGAACCTCCGGAACTACCACTGCCACCTCCACCACGCTGGAGCTGCTGGTGCTGACCGGCGAGAGATGCGACATCCGCGAGATTGGGACGCTCGTTGATCCGCACGCTCAGTAAGTGCGAGCTGAGATGCTCCGTTCGGACCGAGCTGAGGATCTCGTTCTGGCCGTACTCGATCAACGAGAGCTCGCCCGCCTGGTAGATCACGCACGCCGACTCGTTCTCGAACATGTACTTTTCATGGCCAGTGCTCTGCCACTGGACCTCGCTGAGCTTGTTGGTTTCCAAGTCTCCAACGAGCAACGTGTTGGTCGTGTTCCCCACCAGGAACCGGTCCTGGAACACGTTGAGCTTGATGATCTCACAGCCAAACTGCGAACGCACGACGACACGAGCGCCGTTGGCGAGTCGCTTGACGATCACTTGGCTCAGCGACACGTACGTGAACTCGAATTTGCCCTTGTATCGGTACCGGCGCACGCAGGCGTCGTACAGGTCGAGCGCGCCGCACACCGAGCCGACGGCCAAGCGCGAGCCGTCGGGCTTCCACGCGAGCGCCGTGACCGAGTACAGATTCTCTATGGTCTTGACGCCGATCGCCTCCCAGCTGGAGGTCTTGAGCTGGTAGTTGAACGTGTAAAAGCTGTTGAAGTTGCCGACGACCACCGAGTCGCCAGTGGGGTTGCCCACCGCAGTGGTGAACTCGCCGCACTTGTCGTCGTTCGAGTAGTCAAAGTAACGTATAAGCCCACCGTCTTTGTCGTAGAAGCTCACGCGACGGTCATTGCCGGCGGCCACGATGCTTTCGCCCCAGCAGAGCGCGTACGGCACGCAGGCGTGGACCGCGATCTTGGTCGTGGTCGGGCCACCGGACACGTCATCAAACACGAAGCGGTAGATGGCGCCGTCGTAGTGGCCCGAGAGGATGGCCGTGCCTTCCATGTTGCTGCAGACCGACGCCACGTAGCTGCCCGAGGCGTAGAGCGTCGCGGGCTTGTTGCTGCGCAGCTGGCCGACCTTGACCTTGCCGTCCGCGAGCCCGAACACGATCTCGTTCGGGTGCGTGGTGGGCCACGTGAGCGCCGTCACAGACGCGCTCTGTGCAAACTTGTTGCAGATGCTCTTCTTGTCGCCCCACTCAAGCCCGATCTTGTAGATGAACACGATGTTGTCGCTCTGCGCGACCGCGAGCTTGGCCGAGTCGGGCGAGAACGCGAGCGCGCGCACCACGTAGTTTTTCTCGCCTCTGTCCGCGGGCTTCGTCGAGAACTTGTCCTTGCGCTCGCCCGTCTGCGCGTCGAACACGTGCACCACGCGCTCCACGGTCACCACGGCCAGCCGCTTGTTGTTGGGCGACCATGTCACGGACGTGACCTTGCACATGCCCTCGGTCGCCGGCAGCAGCGACGTCAGGTGGCGCAGCTGCATGGTCGGTGATGGAAAGCACGACGGCGGTTCTGTTCCTATGGAGTCAGGCACGAGCTACGGCGTGAGGAGGCGCCCGTAGCTCCATCGAAGAGGCCCGCGAAGCGACGCGGGCTGGATCTGGATCAGTGCCAGCGGAAAACGGGTCAACGTTTGTTCCAGTAGAGGTGGTTAAGAACAGATGTGATACTAACCATGCAGTGGCCCATGAGCCAAACCTCTACCAAGTGGATTCCAAACTGTGGAAGTGCAGTGTGGCGTCGCCATTTGACGAATGAGCTTTCAAATCGTTTGGTTCTCTTGAAGCACCGTGCAGTAAATACTATTCTACGAGTGCAGCGGCCAAGAGACGCGGAGGGAAAGAGTCGTAGAACTAATTGGGTTGAATTGACTTTTGAGATCCGAACCACAAAGGTGAGTGAGCCAAGTCAGAGTTGTACCCATCTCACTGGTCGACTGTGGCCGATATTCTGAACTGCAAGGTGGAGAAAAGAATGGACGCAGCCACGATTGATAATAAAGTAATGTGGACGGACGACGCCGGTGGCCGCGCTCGTCTTGTCTTTGGTGATTGTCTAGATGACGGATTTTCGTCACTAAAATAAACGATGACCGTGTCTTCACGCATTCGACGCCGAGAGGGCTCAGCGTTCAGGTGTATAGTATGCCAAGGCGCATTGACCACGTTCACGCTCGATGACGCTATCCGCTTGCGCAAGGCCAAGGTTCAGATTGCGCAGCACTGAAGTACCGCTCTGTGGATTCCCGGTTCTCAACGAGCACGTCTGGAAGGGTGGGATGGATAGAGATGCCACAGCGCGGTGCGCCTCATGCCATGGTGACCACATCAAGCAGTCGAGACCACATGCTGTATCAGCCGGTCTGACTGAAGATGACGACACGAACCCACCGCCCCTCAAAAGTCGAGGTGCTGGCGATTGCACTGCGTCGCGCGGCTGAGCGCACACCGACCACCTCTCATACCTTCTCTGCGAGAGAAGCAGCACTCACTAGACGAGTTCGGGAATCTTTGTGTGGTCTCTTGCAGTCCAATGGAGACAAAGCCAGGGCATGTGGGTTGAATTACCCGGTTATGTGCAATGATGACCAAATACTCACATATGATTGGTTGAGGAAGATCCAAAAATAGCTACAATGCTACCTGGAGAGATTTGGATGTTGAGTACGCCATCGAGAAGCGAGAGACTCCACGGAGAGAAGAAGTGTCATGACCACCAGACGAGCTGTGACCGCGGCGGGGTCGCGGGGATAACAGTAGAGACCGGCCGGGTTTAGACGCGGATCGGCGCTTTGGACGCCACAAAATACGCTCATTCTTCAATTTGCCAGCTCCAGCACACCCAGCCAGATACCGAGACACGAAAGACCCAGCGCGACGATCGACGGCGACGAGCGAGGCGGCTCTACGTGAATCTTCGTGAGTCCAGCCTTCCTCCTCTCGGTCTCGATCTCGATCTCGATCTGCGAAGACGTATTTTCTAATTTCTAAATCAAAATGTAATAAATGAGAATATTAATTTTTTTCAACAGTTTATTTTGAATGCCAATTTCATCTTTATTTAATCGTAAACTTATTGGTATAACTTTTTGACCCATACTTTATTTGTTTTTTTCCGCTTGGAAGTCTTCGCATGCTAAATTTGCGTGCTTGGCAAGTAGTGGTACATGGTTTAGGCCCGTTGTGTGCGAAGACGTCTGCTTGGACGCCATGCCCGCATGGTTTTCCTCACACCATAGCTCAGGAGTGAGTCGCATGGTCAAAGTGACGCGAACGACGGCGCAGTTGGGACGAACCATTAGCGCTGGTGGCGCTAGCTTTCATTCTTACTCCACCTTGCAGTTCAGACTCGTGCGCCGCCGTCTAGGTGGCTGCGTGCCCCAACCAGTCCTTTCTTTTGATTTGGAACGAACCACCTCGGGCCCCGTTCGTGTCCGTGGGGGCACACTCCTCAGGTGCTTGCTTCTCCCTCCCTCCAGCATCATCTCGAGCGTCTTACAGTTCTTTCGCAAGTTGGTGAAATTGCGGATACTATAGTGTGGTGCACACCATCTGAGGTCCCCCAACAGCGCCAATCAAATAAGCACTGCAATTGCACCCATCCGTTCCGCGCACCACACGCATCACCCAAGCGCAACACTCCCATGGACTCGATCCTCGTCCGCGAGGCGGCGCTGCAGGAGCGTCGCCGCCAGGAGATCGACAACCTCAAGCACGAGCGCAAAGAACGCGCGAAGACGTCCACGTCTGCCAACTTCAGTGGCAAACAGAAAAAGGCGCAGCTGCGGGCGCGCAAGCACCGCCTGAACGCGCGCAAAGACGACGAGGCGCAGTTCGACGCGGCCCGCGACGAGTACGAAGAGTTCTACGCCGACCACAAGGCCGAGCAGGCCGAACGCCAGCGCGCTGCCAAGAGCGGCGGCAAGAAGGCCAAGGAGGGCGATGCGAGCGTACTGGTGATCGATGACGAGTTCATGCAAGGCGCGGAGCAGGACGAGTACCACGAGCTGCCCGATTTCTATTCGCGCAACCACGACCTCACGGACGACAGCATCCACTCGCGCTTGAAGCTCACGGTCGCGCTTGGTCGTCACAACAAAGACCACGTGGGGAAGGAGCTCTCGTCGTTCTTCGTCAAGGAGACCAAGGAGCAGATTCACCTGCGGCTCATGGAAGGCCAGCTGCCGCTGGACCTGTCGGGCCGCAGCACGCCGCTTCTAGCCAAGGAGATCACACGCGACCCGCTACTCGACCACCCACACCGCCCCGACTGGGACTACAAGATGTCCAAAGACACGGTGGACGGCAACGAGAGCGTGATGTTCGACCGGTGGCTCACCAAGATCCATGACAAGTACCCGAACGAGCTACTCAACCACTTTGAGCACAACCTTGAAGTGTGGCGTGAGCTTTGGCGCGTCACGGAGCGCGCGACCCACGTCGTGGTCGTGACCGACATCCGCAACCCGTTGCTGCATATCCCAGCGTCCGTGTACGATCTTGTGACCAAGGAGATGCAAAAACCGATGACCATTGTGCTCAATAAGATCGACCTCGTACCCCCGCAAGTGGTGGAGCTGTGGAAGGCTTTTTTGAAGAAGCGTTTCCCCAAGTGCGCGCTCATCTGCTTCAGCTCGCGGTCCAACGCCGTGCGAGGCAACACAGACATCAGCGCGCGCCGCCGCGTGCTCACTAAGAAGCTCGAAGTCGGCGATCCATCCGCAGTGAAAGGCGCCGTGGAGATTTTACGGTCGTGCGGTATCAACGCCAAGGAGGCGCAGCATATTGCAGAGGAACTCAATACTGTGGACGATCCGTCTGAGGAGTCGATTCAAGAACCGGAGCAGCTCCTGGTTACGATGGCCATAGACAAGGCCAAGGCTCGCAAGTCGCGACGGAAACAAAAAGGTACCAAGTTGTTTGCGAACGCGCAAGCAGCTAAAGCGGCTGCAGCTACCAACGGCGGCGTCCAAGCGTGTCAGCACTGCGGGTCGGGTGACGCTGTTGTGGCGTGTTTGTCGTGCTCTGGTCACAGTCACTCGGCGGCTGCCGCTATCAAAGACGAGACCGACGCCGTCGCTCGAGGCTACTTGCTGTGTCGACGCTGCGACCGTGAAGAGCACGTTGATCTGGACGATCACTTCAGATTCAAACTGACTACTGTGCGCTTGTCGTCCAAGCAGCAGTCGCAGGTGAACCCGCAGAACGCTGCCCAGGTCACAATCGGTCTGATAGGCCATCCGAATGTTGGCAAGTCGAGTGTGTTGAACGCTC
Organism: Pythium dissimile; assembly: GCA_023336445.1. Lineage (NCBI taxonomy): Eukaryota > Oomycota > Peronosporomycetes > Pythiales > Pythiaceae > Pythium > Pythium dissimile. The sequence goes on from JAADWZ010000046.1 coordinate 14,300, forward strand.
TTGCCGGCAAGAAGCTGGTGAGTGTTTCGCACACGCCGGGCCACACGAAACGACTCCAGTCGATCATGATCACTCCCGAGATTTGTATTTGCGACTGCCCGGGTCTCGTGTTCCCATTCGCCGGCATGCCCAAGTACGTGCAGGAACTGAGTGGGTTGTATCCGTTTTCTCAAATCCGCGAGCCGTACTCCGCTGTGCGCTTCCTCGCTGAGCACATCAACTTGGAAAAGGTGCTGGATTTGAAGCCGCGCACGCAATTGTTCGACGGTATTGAAGAGGAGCTGGTGCGTTGAGGTGAAGTTATTTTGATAAGGATTGTACTAACAGCGTCGTCGTATATGTGCAGGAATGGACCCCATGGACGCTCTGTGAGGCGTATGCAGAAAAGAAGGGCTACCGCACGGATCGCCGCGGCCGCCCCGACCATCAACGTGCCGGCGCCGAGCTCATCCGTGACTCTGTTGATGGAATCGTGCCGATCTTCTTCCTGCCGCCAAACTACCAGGGAACAGACCCGCTTGCGTTTGAGCGCCACGGAGGCAAACACCACGTGGCCGACGACGACGACAACACAAGTGGCGATAGTGATCTGGACGCTGAGAGCGAGAGAAATGAGGAAAGCGGAAGCGAAGAAGACGAGGCGAATGAGGCACCCAGTCAAGCGAAGAGCGCGCCTGTGGCTCCCAAGAAGATCAATGCGTTTAGTCTCCTGGACTCGAGCAGCGACGAGGACAACAGCGACAGCGACACTGACTGAGTATTCCTGATGCAATTTCTATTAGAATAATGCTTGTTTTGTTCGTCTTGCTCTGCCCGCTTAAAATTCGCTCTCGTGTGCCCAGAATTTGAAGGTGCGATCAAAGCCGCACGACACAATGTGCTTCTCGTCAGGAGCAAAATCGGCGCTCATCACTTTTCCGTCGTGGCCCTTGAGCGTCGTCATCAGTTTCCAGTCGCGCGTTCTCCAGATTTTGGCAGTGCCATCGTAGGAAGTCGTGAGCAGAAGCTCGCCCGACGCAGAGAATTGCGCCTCCGACACCAAATTGCTGTGTGCTGGGACTGTATATGTGCATTTGCGGTGGCGCAGATCCCAGACGCGCACGGTTCGGTCATCACTACCCGTCGCAATCTGGTACCCGTTGGGAGCAAAGTCCGCGCTGAGGATCTGCTTGGAGTGGCCTTGAAGGGGAAGGATCGCCTTGCCTGAACGCAAATCCCAAACTCGTCCTACTCCATTCAGATCGCCTGTCGCAGCCAGCGCTCCGTCAGCTTGGAATGCGATCGCGTACACTTCCTTGTAGTGGCCTTCTTGGAGCAGCAGCTCCTGTGCTGTGGTGATGTCCCAAAGACGCCACGAATGGTCAAAGCTTGTTGTGCCAACATATTGCCCGCTTGGATGGAATGCCACCTTGCCGAGACGAGCGCGGTGGCCTTTGAGCACGACTTTGGGCTCCACGCTCGTAGCACTCCATAACTTAGCCGTGCCATCCGCCGACCCACTGCACAAGCAGACACCGTCCGAGCTGTCGGACATATCTGCGAATTTCCCAGCAGTCAGCGACGGATGCCACGCGAGGCCAGTGATGCGATCTTCATGGCCTCGGAACATCATCACCTCTGACGCCGAGGTGGCGTCCCAGACTTTGACAAGGCCGCTCCAAGATCCGGTAGCGACGTGTTTTGCATCTCGCGCGTACTTGACCGCCGACAGCGGACGCACATCGCCGTTCTGACTCGCAACGTTCACCAGCTTCTGGACCGTCGTGTACAGCGACGCGGCGTGGCGGTCACTCGTCATGAGCTCCTTTGGCCCGTGGGTCTTCTCCAGCTTCTCCAGTTCGAGTCTCTTCTGCGTACGCTCGGCAGCATACGCAAAAATCGTTGCGCGCGCCTGCTTGAGCTCGCTGCCTTTGACGGGAATATAGAACAGTTGGTCCTCAATTTTTTGGTCCTTATTCGTTGTCACACCGGAGCGATCGCCCGCCTGCTCTGGTTGCTGCTGCTGCTGCAAGTGGCCCAGCAGTTGGTTTACCATGCCTCCTTCTTCCGCTTCCAGCTCGATCCGCGCGAGCAGATCGCGCAGCCGCTCGCGGCGGTCGGCGGGGCCTTCGCCAAAGAGCCTCGTCGGCTGCTGCAGCTGGCGCAGCCGCAGGACCACCTCGTCGGCGCTCGTGGGGACATTGATGTTGCGCGCGCGCTTCTCGGCCTCGATGCGGCGCAGCAGCTGCGCCTGCTTCTCCTGGGCCGCGAGGCTGCTCTCCGACAGCTGAAGCACCTCCTTCTCGCCGGTGTCGGCCGTGTTGACGTTGCCGGCGCGGATCGCCGCGTCCAAAAGGCTGTTCGAGCCCGCCGCCGGTCTCGCGCCGTCGCGTCGCACGCTCACTGGCACAAGCGACGTGGCCGACGGCGCCGTCGACGCGTCGATCGCGCCGAAGAAGATCGGCGTGCGCTCCACCATGGCAAATTGTAAGGGGTGACGCGAAGGTTTGGTGGTGTCAACCTCCATTTTTGCGATGAGAACAGTCACTGTAAGAATAGTGTTTCATCATGGGGCACTATTACCTCGACTCCAAAAAGTGGATGCCGACGGGAGATCAGTTGAAGTTCAGTACGAGAATGGCGCCGTCACCGCGCAGTGCGACGGTGGAGTCGGCGCGCGCGGCGCTGGAGGCTGAGCGCGAGAAGGAGCTCAAGCGCCGCCGCGCGCTACTGCTGAGCGCGCAGAGCAGTGCCGACGAGGTGGCGATCGTGGGGTTCCAAGGCGGCGACGACTGGATCCGCGCGCAGCGCGAGCGCCACCTGGTCAAGCTCGGCCAGCGCGCGGCGATCAACGCCAGCGACGTGCCGCTAGTGGACTTTGACCGCAACAAGTTCAGCCGTGAGGTTAAACGTGTTCTGGCCGACGATGACACCACCGGGTTCGTGATCAAGCTCAAGCGGCGCCGCGAGTTTGCGGCCAAGCTCTGCCACGACTACAAATTCTTCACCGAGAAGCAGAAACTTGAGCTCGTGCTCGCGCTCGCCGTGGATCTCGGCATCCAGGACTTGTCGCAGATGGTCAAGACGCTGCCGTCGCTCCCACGCACGCATCTCGTGCTCAATGTCATGGCCGCGGCGCTCGGCTTCGACCGTAAGAACGACCCGACGATCGCCAAGAATATCAAGAAAGGGCTCGTGCCCGTCCCCGAGCAGTTCTTCTTGCTCGTTGGCTCGGTGCCGCTTGGACCAAAGTTTCTGCTGCGGTTGCGTGTGGACCTAAGCCAGGTACTCAAGAAGTTTGGACCCGGTCTGCCGTCGGAAAATCGGGAGGCGCTCGAGTATTTGGACTTGGTCATGCGCGATCTGTTCGCGACCCAGGCTGGCACGCGCTTCCGTCGGATCGATATGGCGTCAGAGAAACTGGTGGCGTTCATGCTCAAGAACGAGCGCGTCCATGCGGTCTGCAACTGGATGGATCTCAAGCGACGAATTTCGGGTCCGAACCGATTCTGCTTTGGACTGTTCCACTTGCAGATGCCCTTCTCGCCCGTGGTGTTCGTGGAAGTGGTTGTGACCGACCACTTGTGCGATAAGATAGATCCAATCCTGAATTCGGATGGCCCGAGAGTCGATCATCCGTCGCACATCATTTTTTACTCGATCTCGAACGCGAACTCGGGGCTTCGGGAGCTCAACACCGCTAGCCACTTGCTCTTTCTCACGATTGAACGCATGAGCAGTCTATACCCGCAATGCCACACGTCAGCGACACTGTCTCCCGTGCCAGGCTTTGCCAACTGGTTCAAATCCGAGCTTGAGCATGTCAATCGTCGACGCGCTTACTTTACGACTGAGCAAACCCAGCGTCTCGCGATCCAATTTGGAGTCAATCAAGCTCAACTGACCAAATGGCTGCTCAAGAAACTCAACACCGCTGACTGGTACCAGGACAGTGAGTTCACTGCTGCGATCCAGGACGTGCTCGTCTCGGCGTGTGCGCAGTATGTGCTGTTTGAGCGCCAAGGCGACAAAATGCTCAACCCGGTAGCAAACTTCCACTTGCAAAACGGCGCTCAAGTCGAGCAGATCAACTTCCTCGCAGATCCGTCTCCCGAAGGCATCAAGAGCGCGCTCGGTTTCATGGTCAACTACCGATACTGCATGACGTCAATCGCGCACACATCCGACTCTTACAAACGCACGTCAGCGGCGGCGGCAGCACTGCGCGTGACGCGTCTTGTTTGGCCCTCACCGTGCGTGATCCTCGATGGTGAGCTCCAGTCGCTCGGTGTTCGCTGTTAATACGATGTACCTAACAGGTTTATATCTGTGTTTGTGTAGAAATCGAGAAACTGCTGCACACGCGGAACACGCCGCTGTTCGCTCGGCCGTACCGCAAAGGCGAGACGCTTTGCCGACGTGGCACGTTAACGACGGATGTGTTTTTCGTTTGGTTGGTGTTATTTATTGACTGAGCAAAGCAACGGCAATCAGTGCGAGTCTAACGCGATGATTCCTGTAGCTCGGGCTCGATTCGCGTCTACTCGGCGCATCCGGTCAAACTCTCGGACGGTGAGATGTACGGCTACCACGAGGTGATGAACAAAGAACCGGTGCCGTTCACGGTGCAGGTCATCGAAGACTCGCGCATCATGCTGCTCCCGAGTGAAGATCTGAAAGAGATCATGAAAGACTCGAGCGTACTTCGAGATTTCGCGCTGACGGAATCCCGCAAGCAGTACCACTCTGGCCATCGCCGTCTGCAGACTGACGCAATGACGACGAGTCGGTTGTAGTGTGTTCATTGTGAAGTTGATCAGCAGTTTTTGACCAGGAGATGGAGGGATAGCTGGTTGGAGGAAACCGCTCGTATTCAATAAACATTACGTAAAGGGTTGAGGAGAAAATATCCGAAGCACGCCACTCGTTCTCTTCGCCAGCATCTCACACGAGACTCTTGGTCTCTCTGTGCTTGACTTGAAGGTCCTCGTACGTGAGCGTGCCGTTCGACAGACCTTCGAGCTCCTCGCGCGTGAGGAAGCGGCCTCCTGGGCCTCGAGGGCGACGCATGGCGTGGCGGTGGCGAGACGCGTGGAGGTAGGCCTTGCGCTGGCGCTGCGCACCGAGCTTGGCCTCCAGCTTGGCTCGCTGTTGTCGCCGGATCATGATGCGGTGGTACTGCTTGGCGTTCACGTACACGGGTTCTTCCTCCACGACCTCGCTCGCGCCGGCACCGGCCATGCGCGGGAACAGAGCTTGGTTGAGTTGCTATCATTTGTAACGAAGTCCGATTAGAGTTCCAACACCAGCAAATCCACTTGATATTGGGGCGAGTCCCTCACCATGTAAGGCTGCATGATCATGAGGTTGGCGTTGTACATAGCGCGGAGCTGCTCATTGTTTGGCTGTTGTTGCTGTGTAGCAGAGCAACTGTCAGCAACCATTCGCACCAAGCGGTGCATCCATCCTACAACGCACCATTTGCTGCAGGAACTGTTGCTGCTGCTGCTGGTAGAGCGCGAACTGCGCCTGGAGCTCGGCCTGCGAGGTGGTAGTCTGGCTCTGAGCGCCCGCCTGCTGCTGCTGCTGCTGGGCGTGCTGGAGCGCGGAGTGGTCGGCGGCTTCCATGCTCTACCTCCTGTACATCAACACAGGGCAGCGGTTAGCCGCGTCTTAAGTCCTCACCACGTCACAGATTTTTCCATGCTGCTCTCTTCCTACGTCGTTGGGTGTTTGGAGCGGTGGATTCTTCGCGCGCGTTGCGATTGGGCTGTTGGATTATTCAAACGAGAAGCGGCTTCTCGTTGGTCCGTTTTTTCGACAAATGTCCGCCGCGGAACGGGGCGACGGCATTCTCTGGTTGGTGGATGAGCTCTTCGCTCGGTCGGTGATTGGGTATGCTACTGCCACCGAATAATGTACACTAGTTTATTGGATGAAATGATCATTCAAATCCTAGAAAACAATATTATTGGTTGATATGTGGTAGGCATCAGGTTAGGGCGCGGGAAAATTCGCATTGGGTGATAATACAACTCGTCACGTCGTCCCTCCCCTATCAACCATCATCACTCCGCGCGGATCTCCCCTCTGCGCATCTGCCCAACGCTGCCACGTCGCCTGGAAGGAAAGAGGTCTCGGTTCAAGCAAGATGCTGACCAAGTTCGAGTCCAAGAGCAACCGCGTCAAGGGCCTGGCGTTCCACGTGAGCCGCCCGTGGATCCTCACGTCGCTCCACAATGGCGTCATCCAGCTGTGGGACTACCGCATGGGCACGCTGCTCGACCGCTTCGACGAGCACGATGGCCCCGTGCGCGGCGTCGATTTCCACAAGACGCAGCCGCTGTTCGCCTCGGGCGGCGATGACTACAAGCTGAAAGTCTGGGACTTTAAGCTGCGCCGCTGCCTGTTCACGCTGCTGGGCCACTTGGACTACATCCGCACGGTCCAGTTCCACCACGAGTACCCGTGGATCCTGAGCTGCTCGGATGACCAGACCATCCGCATCTGGAACTGGCAGTCGCGCTCGTGCGTGTCCATCCTCACGGGCCACAACCACTACGTGATGTGCGCCTCGTTCCACCCCAAGGACGACCTCATCGTCTCGGCCTCGCTCGACCAGACCGTCCGCGTGTGGGACACCACGGGGCTCCGCAAGAAGACGGTGCGCGGCGCGCCGTCCGCGATGGACGATGTCGCGGTGCCCTCGCGCGCCAACAACCACGACATTTTCGGCGCCAGCGACGCGATCGTCAAGTACGTGCTCGAAGGCCACGACCGCGGCGTCAACTGGGCGCACTTCCACCCGAACCTGCCGCTCATCGTGTCGGCCTCGGACGACCGCCAGGTCAAGCTCTGGCGCATGAACGAGACCAAGGCCTGGGAGGTGGACACGATGCGTGGCCACACGCAGAACGTGTCGTGCGTCATCTTTCACCCGCGCCACGAGCTCATCATCAGTAACTCGGAGGACCGCTCGATCCGCGTGTGGGACATCTCCAAGCGCATGGGCCTCCAGACTTTCCGTCGCGAGAACGACCGCTTCTGGATCCTCGCGGCACACCCGCAGCAGAACCTGCTCGCGGCCGGCCACGACTCGGGCATGATCGTGTTCAAGCTCGAGCGCGAGCGCCCCGCCATGGATATCCACGAAGGGCGCGCGTACTACGTCAAGGAGCGCTACGTGCGCATGTACTCGTTCCTCGACGGCAGCGACGTGCCGGTCGCCGCGGTGCGGCGCACGGGCACCGCGGGCACGGGCATGGGCAACCTGCCGCGCACGCTCAACTACAACCCGTACGACCAGTCGTCGACCACGCACACGGTGCTGCTCACGAGCGACGCCGAAGGAGGCTCGTACGAGCTAGTGTCGTTCTCGCAGGGCTCGAACGGCGAGACGTCCGAGTCGACGCGCGGCCCGGGCATGCACGCTGTGTTTGTCGCGCGCAACCGCTTTGCCGTGCTGGACAAGTCGCGCCACATTGTGATCAAGAACTTCCAGAACGAAGTGACCAAGAAGATCGTGCCGCCGAACGGCACGGCCGACGGGCTCTACTTTGGCGGCATTGTCGGCCGCGTGCTGCTCCATGTGGACGACAAGATGGTGCTATACGAGACGCAGAGCCGCCGTGTGCTCGCCGATCTGCAAGCTCCGCGCGTCAAGTACGTGGTCTGGAGCCCCAAGTACGAGTACGTTGCGATGATCTCGAAGCACTCGATCGTGTTGGCGGACAAGAACCTCAACCACCTGAGCACGATCACCGAGTCGGTGCGCATCAAGAGCGGCATTTGGGCCAACTCGCCCGAGGAGATTTTCGTGTACACGACGCTCAACCACATCAAGTACTCGCTCACGAACGGCGACAGTGGCATCATCCGCACGCTCGACGTGCCCGTGTACTTGACGCACCTGGAGGGATCCAAGCTGTACTGCCTCGACCGTGAGGCCAAGATGCGCACAATGGCTGTGGACCTTACCGAGTGCGAGTTCAAGATCGCGCTGAGCAAGAAGAACTACACCGAGGTGATGCGCATGGTGCGCCACTCGCGTCTGTGCGGTCAGGCGATCATCTCGTACCTGACGAAGAAGGGCTACCCAGAGGTCGCGCTCCACTTTGTCAACGACGAGAAGACGCGCTTCAAGCTCGCGATCTCGTGCGGCAACCTCGAGGTCGCGCTCAACTCGGCGTACGAGCTCGACGACAGCAAGTGCTGGCACCAGCTTGGCGTGGAGGCGCTGCGCCAGGGCAATATCCAGGTCGTGGAGATGGCGTATCAGCGTACCAAGAACTTTGAGCGCCTCTCGTTCTTGTACCTGGTGACGGGCAACCGCGACAAGCTCAAGAAGATGCTCAAGATCGCCGAAGTGCGCAACGACATCATGTCGCGCTTCCACAACGCGCTCTACCTGGGCGACGTGGACGTGCGCGTGCTCACCCTGGAGGCGGCCGGTCAGCTTGGCCTGGCTCTTCTCACGGCTGCTACCCACGGCTTGAGCGAACAGGTCGAGCGCCTCACTGGCGTGCTGCAGGAGACTCACCCGGAGTTTGATGTGACCGAATTTCTCGCGCGCGAGATGCGCTCGAATGCGAGTCTGCTGGTGCCGCCGCCTTGCCTGAGCAAGCTCGAGAACGACAACTGGCCCCTGGTCGAGATCAACGAGCCGACCATCCAGGACCATGCGATCGCCGCCGAGAAGCGCGAGGCCGAGCGCAGCGTGCAGCAGCACCAGGAATCGACCGGGGGCGCGTCGAGTCGTCGCATCGACGAGCACCAGCCGACGAACCGTAAGACCTCGATGGATCTCGGCATGGACGCTGGCGATGCGTGGGGCGACGACGGAGACCTTGACTTGGACGACTCGCTCTCGCTGGGTCGTCCATCGATCGACGAGGCCCTCGACATGGACTTTGCTCTGCCGGGCGCCTCGTCCACGGCCGGATTCGTCGCTGCCCCGAGCGCTGGCGCGAGTCTAGCGACCCAGTGGGTGCGCAACTCGTCATTGGCAGCCGACCACGCGGCCGCTGGCTCTTTGTCGACGGCGATGCAGCTGCTACACCGCCAGATTGGTGTCGTGAACTTCGAGCCGCTCAAGCCCTTTTTCTTGTCGGTCTACGCTGGTGGGTCAGCCTCGCTGCCGACCCAGCCCAACTTCCCGCCGCTCCGCGCCTGGTTGCAGCGCAACGACAGCAGCCAGCCAGCGATCTCCGTGTCGTTCCCGCAGCTGGTAGAAACGCTCAAAGAGTCGTACCGGTCTTTCACGGGCGCCAAGTTTGATGACGTCAAGATGCACTGCGAGACGATTTTGTACTCGGTGCCGTTCCTCGCGGTGGACACGAAGGAAGAGGCCGAAAAGGTGAAAACGCTGGTGTCAGTGTGCCGCGAGTACTTGATGGGCTGCCGCATCCGCAACGAAGTCGCCAAGTACGCGCTGGAGACGGATCCGAAGCGCAACATTGAGCTCAGCGCGTACTTCACGCACTGCGAGCTGCAGCCTCCGCATCTCGTGCTCACGCTCAAGATTGCGATGACGAACGCGTTCAAGTCGAACAACTTTATCACGGCCGCGTCGTTCTGCCGTCGTCTGCTGGAGATCCAAGAGGTGGCCTCGCACCCCCGCCATGAGAAGTTGCGCCTCACTGCCATGAAGGTATTGCAGAAGGCCGAGAAGGAAGCGCGCAACGAACACCAGCTCGACTACCAAGACTCGAAGCCGTTCGTGCTATGCGCCAAGTCATTCACGCCGATATACCTGGGCGAGCGAGATGTCCGCTGTCCGTACTGTCAGGCCGCCTACCGCCCCGAGTTCAAGGGCGCGTTGTGCGAAATCTGTAGCATCTCGCGTGTGGGCGAGGAGACCATAGGTCTGGTCGTGACGACCGCGCAGGCCTAGAGCTGACGAGACCGCGCGTCGACTGAAGGCGTGAGCATCACAGGCGACCCCATCGCAGGTGTAAATGTGTGGACTAAGTGAGTGCTTTTAGCGGGAGAACTCTTGGACAAATAGTTGATTTTATTGCCACAAGCAGGTGAGAGCGCTCACAAACCATTTCTAGCAGCAAGACCACCTCAGAGGCGACTGCCGCTTTCGGCACCGCGCTTGCAGCCGCGCAGGCGGAGACGGCTGATGCCGCCATCAGGAAACATCTCAAGTTTGATGAAGTTGACTCCTTGCTGGAGGAGCTTGACGCTCGCGTCGCGCACCGTGAAGTAGTGCTGCTTGTGGGCCTCCAGCTTGACGCGCGGCAGTAGAATCTTCCACTTGTTGTCGTCGAGCGCGAGCACATCCTGGTCGTCGGCGCCGTGGAACGTCGTGCCGTAGATGACGCAGCTCTCGGGGAAGTTGCCCTTAAAGTGGTTCGTGTCCACTTCAACTTCGTGGATCACGCCGAGGTGGCCGAGCTTGAGCACCGTCCAGTCTTTGCCCGGAACAAATAGAAGCCCCGTCGTCTTGTCGGCGGTCAGCACAGCCGGGCGGGACTTTTTCCGCGCGGTCTCCCAGCCGTCAGCCATCACGGCGCTCCGTCCAGGCGCGAGGAGGTTCTTCGGGTGGCCGTAGTGCGCGTCGTTGAACTGGATCACTTGGCCGCCGTTCGTCGCGGCCACGAGGTCGATGAGCTGCGTCTCCGGCACGCGACCCCAGTCCACCGTAACATTTCCGTACACTCGTAGGCGCGCGATGCCGCCGTCCGGGAACATGTTGACGCGGAGGTGCGTGTACGGCTTGTCGCTGGCGATGCGGAACACGTTGTGGCGGGTCTCTGGGTACCCCGGGTTGAGCTCTTCAAAAACAAACAAAGGGTATGGCGCTCACTTCCAAAACTCTATGATCACCACCGCTACTGCAAAATAGAATACGAACCGGTTAACGGGAGAAGCTCCTCCCAATTGGCCGTCTCGAGCTCGTCCTCAAGAGCGATCTCGTCGGCGGACGCGCAGCGGCCCATCTCACGATCCACGGGAGCGCGATCGGACAGTTTCTGCAGCGCGAGCGGCCACTCGGCCTTGTCGCTGCTGAAGCGCGCGGCCTGGATTGAGGCGCGCGGCGCATTGTTGCCCGTGAAGAAGGCCGTGTCGATGTCAACGGCCGCGATGGTGCCGCGCAGCCCGAGCTCGATGATGCACCAGTCGTGGCCGGCGACGCGCTTGCGCCGCGTCTCCCAGCCGTCCATCCACTTGCCGTAGGTCGTGAACTCGTCCGGCAGGAACACGGGCGGCTCGGGCGAGAGCATCAGGTGCGCGGGCGCGAACCACTCGTCGGTCGCGAAGAGCACTCGCGCGCCGAATTTGCGACTCGCGAGATCGGTGAGCCGCTCGAGCGACGCGGAAGAAGCTGATGGGGAAGCACTCATCGGGTCTACGAAGCAGTAACTTCCGGGTGATCACGCAAATACGCTAGTGACGTCCACAGCCGGAAGTCAGGTTTTCGCATTCACGCACACACACAAGGGACTCGCACACATTCACCAAAAAAGGAAGGATGTTGCAGTTCGTTTGGAGCTTCTCATAAGTTCGCCCTGTGAAATCTGCTAAGTTCGGATTGCAGCTCATGAACGAAACGTTGTTGGGCAAGGGATCACGATGGAGGAATGCCTCGCTCTCCGCTGGCGTAGCACCTGGCTCGTGGTCGTGATACTCGCCGCTGTCTTCTCACCGTGCGTATGGGCCGTGCCCGCGGTGGCGTTTCCTGGCTCGATCAGCAAGTGTCCGAATGTGGAAGACCGGCAGTTTGTTATCTCTGTGCCGTCGAGCGGGCCACTTGGGCTACGCCTGAGCGACAAGCTCGAGATCCTCGAGTTCATCGCCGACACGCAAGGCCGCAGCCGCGCGGTTGAAGCGTCCGGGCTAGCTGAGATTGGTGATCGTTTGCTTTCGGTCAACAATGTCACGCTCACAGGGCTAGCGTTCCAGATAGTGCTCACAGAGATCTCCAAGGCGGCGCTGCCGAGACAGCTCCGATTTCAGACCTATGATGGGCGCTGCATCATGTCGTCGTCGACAGCCGCTGGCTCGACGGGCAACTCGACAGCTGATGCATCAACACGGATGGACGTGCTGGTACTGAGTGTAGGCACGAGAACTTCAGATCAGAGTTTCTTCGCTGTGCCGTCAGCCGACGGGCAGCCACCGGGCTGTCTGTTCCGCGACGTGATCGTGTCAGATCCACCTCATGCGTGCTCTCCGTTGCACATGGATGCAACGGAGAAGTACGTCATCGTCCCAGTACGTTGGCAGACTGCCCCGACTTGAGATTGGTATCCATTCTTTCTGACTTGGATGGTTGGTGCTTTGTGAAATTAGGATATCCTGGGCTGTCCGGCACACCAAAAAGCTGCGTTCGCGCAAGAAGCCGGCGCGGCGGGAGTCGTCTTTGTGCAGCGCGAAAGCGAAAAGCCGCAGCAAGTCAGAGTGCCGAGCGAGCTGCCCACGCCCATCTCGTTACCACTAGTCATGGTGTCGTTCGCCTCAGGCGAACAAATCGTCGCCACGATCTTAGCGCAGGCGCTGCCAACCCAGGCCACGCAGCTTCGGTTCGTGTTCAGTCGCGAGTGCACGGATGCAAAGTATTCGATCAATCCGGATGACGATCCGTTCGAGCGCACGGTCGCAAACCGCATCGCATCGGCCAGCGCCGGGTACCTGTCGCTGACCGTCGCTGAGACAGGCGTGAGCACAACCGATATGGGAGCATTCGAGTTCTTGCGACCACAGCCGATGACGACTTCTGCAACAACAACACCACTGCCGCTTGGTCGTCAGCCGCTGTTTGTACGCGCCTCGTCGTCGGTTCTCAACGCCTGCGAGCTTCGTGCAGATGCGACGCCTCCTAATCTGGTGTATTGGGCTGACGAGGTCGACTCGGCGTTCGTATTAATCGAATTGAGAGCTTCCGACTGCTCGCTCGCCACGCAAGTGGCCTACTTTGCGGCGAAGAAAGCCCTTGGCGTCGTCTTTGCGGACGCGTCGTTCCCGGCTGCGGCGAGCTTGGCGACCACACGCCTCGCGGCGCACCAGGCGGCGATTCCGTTCGTGATCGTCTCGGCGGCGTCGATGATGGCGATGCGCGAGTTTGGTCGCGACGGAGCCGCCAACCACATTCTGATCGAATTTGCGGGCGAGAGTGAGTACTGCAGTTGATTGCCACGGGTTTTACTACTACGGATGAACTGACGTGTCGACTGTCAACAGACGCTCTTCAGCATCAGTGGACGGATCTGGAACTGCTCCAAGATGTGGCGAATTGGCCCACGACGGAGCGCGCGCGCGCGCGTCTGTTCTATCGAATGCTCAAAGACCAGGAGGCGCTGAGTGCCGAGGCTGGTAACAACACGTTGCTGGTCAAGCATGAACGGCGTGACACGCTCGAAGTCTCGTTTGAAAAAGTGAAGCGATATTATCAGCAGCGAAATCCATCAAGTGGCGACGATGCTGCAGGGTCCAACCTTTCGGTCACGTAAACAAACAAAAACAGTAAGTATGTCGGGATAAACCATTCATTGTTGGATCTTTTTGCTTTCTCAGTTGCTCGGTGGCCGAGGCTTCGTGGCACACAAAATGTAATTGATTGCCGTGCAGTTTGGGTCGATTCGCCAGTCGCGCAGGATCGGGTTGCCCACAATGCCAGAAACGTCCTTGATCTCGAATCCATCCTGTACGTCCCACTTTTGTTAGCTACCGACTCCACACTGTGGAGAAAACCAAACGCACCTCTCGCAAGAACTGCGTGACCTCCGACGGCTCCAGAAACTTGCGCCAGTCGTGGGTCCCCGGTGGGACAATGCCCAACAGATACTCTGCCACCCCCACCGCGAGCGCACCCGAGAGCAGTGTGCGGTTAATGGTGGAGATGAAGAGCAATCCTCCCGGCTATCGATACGAACACTAAGTGGGGCATTCAACAAGAACATTGACCGTAATCTGTTGCGACGTACCTTGACAAGCGGCGTGAGCGACTGCACGAATGCACGCGGATTCGACACGTGCTCGATCACTTCGAGCGAGCACACCACGTCGAACTGTTCGCCGGCAGCGACGAGGTCGTCCGATGTGCAGCAGCGGTAGTCGATTGCGCGCGTGACTCGGCTTATTTCCGCGTGGCTCTTCGCCGCCTCGATATTGCCCGCGCCAGGGTCCACTGAGACCATGTTGCCGCCAATGCGGCACAGAGCCTCAGACAAGATACCGCCGCCGCAGCCGACGTCAGCGACGCGGTATGGGCGCAGCGGCAGCGCGTCGTCGTCCGTTGTCTCGCCGAAATGGTTGATCACGTGCGATCGAATGTACTTGACGCGCACTGGATTCAGCTGGTGCAGCGGTCCGACCCCTGTCGTGCTCTTGGGTGACCACCAATCGCTACAAGTGGAGAATGACACCAAGTCCGTTCTGAGAATTCACCGCAAAGAAAAACGAGGAGCTACTGAAGCCAGAAGAACGCACTTGGACACGCTGTTAAACTTGTTCACCTCGTCCTGCACGACCGTCGAAAATGCGCAAACTGCGCCGCCGGTCTGAGTCTGAGTAGCAGTTACCGGTCGTGCCACCGACGAGCGCACACGCAGCGCCGCGCCTCGGGAGAACGACCTGATCATGCGGGATATGATGTGGATCTCTCACGGTGATGGCCCAATTCAACTGTTGCGCCAGCTCAGGTTACAGAATAGTAACCCATAGATACACAAATCATATAAGTACGTCGTAAGTACGCCTCGATGTTGGAAGAGCTTTTCGACCCCCTCACGGCAGCGCGTTGTAAGTGGCCGAAAAAATAAACTATGGACGGGAATATGGGCGGATTTCCCGGCGCTGGGGGCCTCCCTGGCGGCTTCGCGGGGGCTACAGGCCCGACTGTGTCGTCTATAAGTAGTGGTAGTAACGTTAATAGCAGTTCTGTGACGTCGGTGGCCATGGGGTCGTCTCTGCCGGCGGAGCAGACCGCTGGGCTGGTGGAGGACGCCGAGCCGGCGGCCAAGCGCATGAAAGTAGAGCCGCCAGCGGATCCCATGGTCAACAGCGCAGCCGTGACCAACATGGCGGCGATCGCTGCCAGCCGCGCGGCGGGCGCGCCGACTGGGGACTCGGGCATGTCGACTGAACAGTTTCTGCAGTCGCTGCCAACCGAGTACTCGATGAAGACACCGGCGTACATGGTGATGCTCCAGCAGCAGCAGCAGCAGCAGATCCTGCAGCGACAGCAACTGCAGCAGCAGTTCAACCAGCAGCAAGCGCAGCGCCAGCAGAATCAGCAGCAGCAGCAGCAGCAGCTGCAGCAGCACATCGAACTGCAGCGCCAGCTTCAGTTCCAGCGCCAGCTGCAAGGTGAGTGTCGACAGTGCGACAGATGAAAATGCGGCGCGTAAAACTGATGGCTCGTACGCTTTTGGCGTCCTCCCTTCAGCCGCTGGCGTGCCATTCGCGATGATGCAGCACCAGCAGCAGTTCGCGCCACAAGGAGTCACTCCGGCGAACGTGCTCATGCACAACCAAGCGCAGCAGATCATGATGGCTGCATTGGCGCAGAACTCGCTCGCGCAGCTGCAACCGCAGCAGCGTCAGCCTGTCAAGACGGAACCCAGTGCGGCGATTTCTTCGGTGCTTGCTGGACCATCGACCAAGAAGCCGCAGCCCACGGAAGATCCAGCATGCATGGTCTGCAGGAAGAAGGGAGACGACTTATTTACGTGCAGCAACGGCTGCGGACTGTCCGCTCATCCGCGTTGCATCGGCGAAAAACTGATTGGTACGTTCCGTGACAGCACGTGACGTGAGGGCTGCGCAGCACCAGTGTCAATTGACAGTGAACTGGTGCTTATGTGTAGACGGGACGGTATGTGCAAGCTGCTCGTTGATGGTGCTGGATCGCAACACGAAAGAGAATCTCCACGGCGGCGGCGCGATAGTCGTCCAAGTGCGTCGCGCCATTCTGTGCATCAACGCCGAGACGACAGCGCCGTCGAATTTCGACAAGTTCGGCCATCTCGCTTCCTTGCGGTTGCACGAGATCGCTCAGATCGCGGGGTACCCCATCGCGCCGTTTGCAGCGAGGAATATCGAAACACATCTCAACCGCTGGATGTCAGAGAAGCTGGTCCATATCGCGTCGTGGCCGATGAACGTTCGAGACGTGTTTACGATGATGATCGGGCTATACAGGTGCGTGCGTGAACGGATGGGATTCGCGTTGATTAGCGGACTTGAGGACTGAGATTTCTTTTATGTGAGGTAGTTTGGATCGCGCAGGCATTTCGCATCAGTGGGGCGACAAGGCAATCGAGCTGGTTCGGGCCAAGAAGTTGTCGCCCACGGACTTCCTCGGGTGGCACCCTGCGATTGAAGGACCCAACGTTCGCTGCTCGAGCCTGTGCGCACTTTGCTGCATACGAAATCCACCAGAGGTGCGCTTGTGCATATGTATGTTGACGAGGATCCTACGTCTGACGTGAGCTTGGTGGTGGTTTCTACATCGTAGATGGCGCAGTGCTCACGATGCCGTCGCCCGCTTGTGTTCCCGACGATCTTCACCAAGTTCATCAGTGCTCTGTTAGCCAGCCACTACGCAGGTACGTCAACGTCTCTGGCTGTGCGACTTCATGTCCCTCATCGCAGCATCGAAACTGAACCGATTGCTTACAGAGCACGTCGGAATTTCATTTGGCGCGAGTTTTCTCGATGTGTTTTCTTACACGCACACGGTTCGCGGTCACTACAAGGGTCTGAAGCCTGTGGATCCGAATGGCTACGACTGGAACATGTTCGCTGATCAGTATGCAAAGCAACTTGAAGGAGATCGACTTGCTGCGGGATAGTAATGCTTTTTATCTGTCGTGGATGTACAGATTGCGCATGATCTTCGGACTCATCGACATCGTCAGCGACTTTGGTGTTCTTGAACTGGACCCAGACCTCTTCGAAGCTGAGGCCAGCATCATTTTCAACCAAAACTACCTTAACCATGCGATGGTTGCTTTGGAGTTTGAGACGGTGGGCAAGTTTTTGCAGTGCATGAAGCTTTTCGGGAAACAGCGCGCGGACCAGTATCGGACAGTGATCAACAATTGCGAACAATTTCTGCTCCAGCGGCAGCACGTGAATGGCAGCTGGAGCAAAGTGGGATCCACAGTTATTGACCAGTTCAAAGCGACCGTAGTGTGCGCCAAGTAAGTGGAGTGTGTTGCATGGCGACTATGGCATGTTCACGACGGAATATCCTGACTGGCGTTTATTGTGTTCTCGGCAGAGCTTTGGTCAATCCCGTGATTCAAGGTCGTGGCGCTGCGAATGGAGACTTTCATCGTCTTCTAGTAAAATGGGCGAAGAAGACCCCCGGCAATCTGCACGCCAAGCGTTCGGACCAACTTGGACAGGGGAAGCTCCTGGCAGCGGGTGTGACGGTGACCGGTCGGACGGTGCCCAACCTCAAGAGACTTGAGGTGTTCTACAGACGACAAATTGTCCCGACGAGCGGCTTAAACTCTTTGGAGACACTAGCTACTGCCCGGCTGCGAGCGATCTGGTCTGCACAGGTAAGATCGTGACACCAGGAGCCCATATTTGCATTTGATGCTAACTCAGTTCGATTTGATATAGAAACTGGAACCACAGGATGACGAGGCCAAGGACGATTTGGCAGCTGGGGCCACAGACAATGAAGATGGCGACGCTTTGTCTGTGAAGGCGGAAAATGAGAATGGCGAAAATGCTGCATCCGAAGAGGACGAATCGCTGATCAAGTTGAGTCTCAGCGGCGAGCTGTCACTGTTCGACGGTCTCAAGTTCGAAGACGGCGACGTCATCGACATCAGCGGTAATGGCGAGCCCGGTGACGACGAAAAGAATGAAGAGGTTAAAGGGGATGATGGCGAGGTTGACGGTGAGGACCAGAAGCCGCCGTCACCTGATGATGACCAGGAAGAGGCCGAGGATGCCGGAGAAGACGTCTATGATGACGACAATGATGCTGATATTGATGGACCGTCGCAGCTCCCAGAGCCTGATGCTCAGAATGACCAGAGCGAAGAAAACGAAGCGCATGAAATCGACATTAACGAAGTCGACATCAGTGGCCTTGATGGTGATTTGCAGCTTGACGATTCATACGCGCAATCGATGGATCTCGCTCTGGATATGTAACTACAGTAGAATAGTGAAGGCGTACGCATGGAAATTGATCCCCGACTTGGGCATTGGGCTCAGGTACTTAAAAACATCCTAGATTGATGGTTAAGGAATCGAAATCACAGCAACCCGATGATTTGACCAACTCCTTGGTCCTTCTCACCAGGCTTTCGATAACTCACAGATCGCTGCGCATTCAACTGGCTGTCCTGAACTTCGACGTCGGAAACGCCGAGGGCAGGGAGGAGATTCTCCCACGCTTGGCGTGCCTGATATGGAAATGAAAGAGTCAATGAGCGGAACAATCAGGCAGTCTTGTAGTTTTGGATTCACTCACCTGAGTGTGATACTCCAGCTCAATCTTCGCCAACGACAGCAGCGCATTCTTCATGTCCGCAGCCTTGCCCGTGTCCATCCGCTTCGATTCAACCTTGAGGCTCGAAGCGATGAACTGGACTTGCTCTCTGGCATGGTTCATGCGATCTTCGGCTGATGCCATCTTCTGCTCGGCCCTCATTGCCGACGCAGCAGCACCGCTGCTAGCGCGAGCTGCCGCGAACTTCTCTTTGTTTCTTTGCATGCTGGCATTCGCTTGTTGCACCTCGTGAATGGCTGATTCCCGATTGTTCATGACAACCTGTCAAGAATGCACCAAGTCATCAAGCTGTAGGGATGACAGTTCCGTATGCGATCAATATCCTTACCTTGACAGCACCGACCTTGCCAGCTTGGTAGCGCACCACCGAGACGTACATCAACAGTATATTGTCAAGCTATCACCGTAAGGTGAGCAGCTGACAGCACCCAGACATCCACAACCGTTGCCACGTACTTGATCTTGATAGATGTTGGAAACATTTTCGAACAGATCGCCTGTTGACTGCCATCCACACACACAAACTGTCAGTGCGAAAAATGGCCATCGACCTCCACATCGAAATACCGTACGTCCGCTAGATGCTGCATTTCTTCGTCCCGCTTCTCATGCGCTGACAGTGCCGACATGTAGCTTCCAAATCGAGACATCTCATAGCCTTCGCTTCGTTGAGCCGCGTACACGAGATCCGAACAGCGCTTGACTTCAGAGATTCGCTTTTCGTACTCATCGATCTGCTCTCCTATTTTTGCGTAGTCGTCATCGCTCGGAATCTCGACGGGCTGAATGTTAGACGTCATGAACACGCCGTCTTTGAGAGAACTCCATAGCGAGGTGACTGATGACGTGGTGGGCACGTAAGCAGCGGCAATTGACGGAACTTTGAGAAGATCCTTTCCCGAGATGAGACCCTGGATGCTCAATGTGGTCAGGTTAGCAATTAATTTTGGGAATGTCCGACATTATATCGACCAACCTCATTGCTCGCACTCAGGAAGATTTGCAGCTCCAGAGTCTGACTGAGTTTTGTATGGCTGCACACTTCGTTCTATTCATCCCAGCAATGAGCACCCCCGCTTGCTTCATCAAGCGTTCCGCAAAAACTAAATAAAAACTCACAATAAAGTGCTCCAGCGCTTGTCGTCGCTCTTCCACAAACGTAGCGTCCATGTTCCCAGTCCACCGCTTCTCTGGCAGTGGCGGGATGATCGTTCCTCGAAATTGCATCAGCAGACGCTCGTGGAGCCACTGGAAGTCACTAAATCGCCGTTTGACTTGAATCGACGGATAGGGGAAGTGAGACACGTTGGTCTGCAATATCATGCAACATCGGGTCTATCAGCGCGACGCACAGTAGAACGACAATCGAGGACGTCCACAGCATACCTTGGTCGAAATGACGTACTGAGTGTAACGCGAGTATCCCGACCCAACCACTAGTGGTGTGCTAACAACTACGACAAAAGACCGCCGGAATTCCGGCACCGACAGCTCCTCCGGCATCTACAGTGATGACTTTTCCTCGTTAGATCCACACTTCTCTGGGCCACTAGGCGGGTGCTACTGCGCACCGTATTGTCCGGAGCAGACTCGAGCTTAAAGTCGGCTAGCGGCACAGACTCGCCAGCGTACAGTGGCTGCATCTGGCACTTGCCCGTGCTCTGCACGAGCGCCACGAGCTTCATGGCGACGAACCAGCAGTCTTTGTTGAGTTTTTCCTGCGATTTGCCGCCGCTCGCGAGCCGCCAGATCTCGCGGTTCGCGTCGTTGAGCAGACGCGCGCGCCGAATGAACGCAGCGCCTTCGGTCCCGCCTATGAATCCGTCGGCATCGGCATCCACCTACAACCGAGAGAAAAGTAGAAATTGGTTTACTAAAAAGTCGCGGTTCTCGACAAGTTTGGAGGCGTACGATGTGGAAGAAACGCGCGTAGAGAACGCCTTCCTCGCTGGTGAACTTGATCGGGCCGTTCACGAAGGAGATGGAGAATTCGCCGCTGGCTGCGCTGCCTCCTTGACCGCCGTTGCCCGTGCCGCCGCTCAGGAGCATCGCCATGTTGTTCTTCGTTCTTTCTCCTCTGATTCTTCAACTGGTGTGATGCGACACACATTCTCATACACTTAAGATGTTGCGCGAAGGCCACTCACGGCTCGGTCAACATTTGACCGGAAAGTTGCGCGAAGGGAGCTCAACGGGCGCCAGGGCATGTTCGAAAAAAATGAATTTTTTTCCTCGGTGGCCCAATCGAGTCGGTGGGATTCTTCTCCAGCTTGTTCTTGCTCGGATTTTTGGAAAAGCACAGAAAACCTGGTTATTTGGGAATCCGCGTTTCTTCAAAACCCAAATTACAGTGCCAAGAACAGGAATTTGCGCGGGAGCAGATCGTGGAGAACAGAAATATGAACCCGACCAGCTACACACACAACCACCGGAGCAGCCGCAAGCAGGGCGGCGGTCGACGTAGCGCCCCGGTCGGTGTCGACGCGCCTCTGCGCAGCCAGCGCAGCGGGCTCCGCCGTATGCGCGTCTCGAAAGAGTGAGTTTCTGCTCTGGATCTGTAGATCAGAGCGACCGTGAGTGTCCACAGATTTAGCGGGTTGTGGTGTGTTCTCACACAGGTCGATGAACCGCTTGGTGATGGATTACCTCGTGGGCAAAGGCTACCGCGACGTCGCGGAGGCGTTCTGGCGCGACGCAGGCACCAAGCGTAGGTTGAAGTTTGGGCGGGGGATCCGCCTGGAGAAGGGCGGGAAAATGTTAAACACCCCTGAATGCTGACTCTCGTAATTTTCTGATTATGGAGCAGCACACGTCGACTTGCAGAGCGTGCAAGTGCGCATGAGCATCCAGCAGCTCCTACTGAGCGGCCAGATCGCCCGCGCGAAGGAGAAATTGCTGCTGATCGACGCACAGGTGCGGGGGCTTAGAACATTTCGGGTTGGCTTGGGCGTGGTTCACTCAAGTTAGTGCTTGCTACTTGCTGTGTGCCAGTTTCTGGAAGCTAACGGCTCGATCGCGTTCCTCTTGGCCAAGCAAGAGCTCATCGAGCTTATCAAGTCGGGGCAAGTGATGGAAGCTCTTGTATTCGCGACCAAGCATCTGGCTCCGTTTGGAGAGAAAAACGTACGTGGTGGCTTTCGCTGCTGCCAATGCTGGCATCCTCCAGTTAAATTGACACAATTGCCCTGAAAATGCTCCCCTTCAGTCCCACTATTTACAAGAAATCGAGCATACGATGGCGCTGCTGGCGTTTGAAAACCAGGCGGAATCGCCGCTTGGGTTTTTACTCGAACAGAGCCAGAGACGCCGCGTCGCCGATGAAGTCAACTCGGCGATCCTACGGACGCAGAAGCAAGAGCTGGGTATGTGGACTCGACTAGCTCGCAAGAGTCGCAGATTTTGACTGACAGCTTTTTATTATTTTGTTCGCACAGAACCAATCTTGCCGACGATGGTGCGTCAGTTCCACTACATGGAAGACCAACTTCAAGCTAAATTGAAGCGGGCACCGCGAGGCATCCAGTTGCCAATCGACCTGCTTGAAGGGGAAATGAAAGAGTAGAGCGCGCCATTGAGCGACTCTTTCGAGCCAGCTTCGACCTTTCGATTTTCTTCTTTTCGTCTTGCTCCATCACTGCCATTCGTATCCTATTCTGACTCAACGCCACTTCCCCATACCTAATTTATCCCGATAAAAATCGACAAATACGCTTATTTTGTATCATCTTTCACTTCAGAACTTTCTAGCCTCGAGTTGTCGCCCTCGTACAGACTCTCCAACAGCTCGATGCGTCTAAGCATCAGTGCTGGATTGTAGGGAAATACATTGGCCTCCACTTGCCGTTCTATCTCGAGTCGAACTCGAACGAGCGTGGACATAACAGCGTTGGTTCGGCCGTGTTTGTCCCACGTCTGTCGGCTCTGCGGCCACAGCGACGCCGCGTAGCGGGCGTACTGCGTGAGGTATTCCAATATCCGAGTTTCTATACAGAACATTCCGTTAGGCGCGAACCATGTCATTGCGACCATGGTTCACCAACTCACCAGACGACGTCAGCATATCTAAGAGCACGAGATAATCATCGCCAAAAACGCGCAAAAGGTCCGAAAACAGAAGATCTGGATTCAACTCGCAGGTGACGTAGTCTTTGAAAACACTGGTCACGTTGCACTTGCCGTTGGAAACAAGTCTTACAATACCGAGGAGCTCGAAAACGACGTCGAGGAGAATATCGTCTTGCTCTGTCAGTACAGCGACGAGTGCAGCACGAGATGGAAGCCTTTCTCTGTCTGTGTCGCTCCATTCGGGTAGATTGGTAGCCGAAGTCAGTGTTTGAGTCGCAACCGCACAACTGAGCTGGATCCATTTTTGCAGCATTGGGTAGTGACTCGACTTTTTGACGAACGCGTTCGCAGACAGACCATCGGACTCGTCGGATCTTTTTTTAAATAGATCCATGCACAGTGTCGAAAGCGGACTCGTCAATAGCGAAGTGGCCACTGCCGCCCAGGCGTCGTAGTTTGGCGGGACACTGGCAGGGCATGTGCACCAGTCAAGTGTGCGAGCATCCATTAGTAGGTCGATGAGATCACACGCGATATAAGTCGGCATAGAGCGGTCGCCGAAGTTCCACGTACAGCCGTGCCGAATCACACGAGTGACGATCCGACAAAGATCTTGACCGTGCATTGTGCGGCTCTCGGCTCGTTTCACCACGACGGCAAGACAACTGAGTGTCTCGTGGACACTGTGATGCGAGCTGTGATGCTTTAGGGCAGCAATCACGAGCTGCTCAAACGAGGAAATGCTGCGCAGGACGCTGTCGAGATACCATCTGTGGACATTTGGATGCGCGCCTGAAGCATCGTCGTCCACCTCCTCTTCCTCCTCATCACCACTCAAATCTGGGTGGCGCGAACTCTGTGAAGGCTTTGCTGCCGCCTTCACTAGAGATCGAACGAGCTGCAATCGAGCGGCGCCACCTGCCGCGTGTGGGGGTGAGCACAGCAGGATTCGACTACCGGGGTTTCAATCGAGAAGTCAGCCAACTTGTTACTGTAACAACATCCGGGTCGATTGAGCAAGACGACGCACCGCATACAGTCATCTGCGAGGAGTCTGTCCTGAATATGAACGAGAGAGTCACCCAGCGCTTGTATCGCCAGGAATACGAGCAACGGATCGCCAGAGTCCGCAGCTGCCAACAACTCGATCACAAGTCGATCCGACGATGGCACGTTTCGGAGGCGAACGTTCCGCTCAAGCCGAGCAGCTGCCTCGCGCACATGCTCCCAGGTATCGAACCAACCGGCGTTCACCTCCTCCTCGGCTCCATCAGCAGTAGACGTCGAGGCTTGATCCGTCGATCCTTGAACCTCCTCCATTCCTCGTCGCCGATTGCGACACTGCAAATCTTGAGCTGGTCGTCGTGGGGGCACTCATGATTGGCCACAAATCTCTGGCTACCCAACGATTGGCTGGAACTCTGGTCGATCTTGAATCGTCGCATGGATGCAAGGGTTTGACGTCCATGGAAAGATCGCCATTATCAGTTCCGCAGCTGACATTGCCCTAGCAACTCGACTCATATCCACGATGAGCAACGACGCTCTGCAGGATTTCGATGGTAAGGCTGCTGCCGACAGCGTGTCGTCAGTGTTGACGAGCGCTGAGGTGGGCGCTGACCCGCAGCCGCCAACGTCCGATCGGTGGACGGCGGCGTCGTACGCGTACTCGCGTGTGCTCTCCAGCTCCATGAAGAAGATTATCGCAACGCGGCCACGGATGGCAGCGGCGATGAAGGCGACGATTCTTGGCGGAGTGGTCGAGGAACAGGCAGCTGTGGGCCAGGCCAAGGAGCACGAGCTGGAGCTCTTTGCGCAGTTCGTAGCTGCTGCTGCGCGCAAAGACAAAGAGGACATGCTCTCTCTGATCATGCAGCACCCACAACTCATGCAACTGCATGACAAGGTGTGTTAGCTTAGGGAAAGCTGTTCACTGATTGGATGAGTTGGCCTCACGATTGTGCATCGGAGCAGGATGACCGCTTGGCTCTCCATCTTGTGTGCCAGCTCGAGCCGAACTACTTTTTCGCGGACGTGATTGAAATGATGGTAGAAGCAAATGAAGAGAGTCCTGCAAGCATGGACAAGGTGTGTTGTTTCAAGGATGCAACACATGATGTGGAATAGATGCTCTGACACAACTCTGGTCTGTGCAGCATGGCCAAACGCCGCTTCACATTCTGTGTCAGAATACGACCGTGACACGCGAAGCACTGAGCTGCCTGCTCATGGCAATGCCAGCGTCAGCCGTGATGTGCGACAAGCGATCATGTTTGGCCGTTCACTACCTGTGCTCCAACCCCAAGTGCAACTTGGATATGCTTTGGAGCCTCGGTCAGCCAGACACTTATGCAACGAAGAACGAGGATCTGCACATGCCGCTGCAGTGTCTTGCCATGACGCTATTAAGCTCAAAGATGGAGACGTTCTTGCATCTTCTCACCACATATCCCAGTGCTGCTGCTGGTGTTGATATCGAAGGCAGAAATGCTCTCCACTGGGTCTGTGAGTCGGAGCTCGTCGATATGAAGCTGCTGTCAGCGATTCTGCCAAGCTCGGGCAATGCCCCTTGTAAGCAAGACAAGTACATGGATCTACCCCTGCATCTGCTGTGCCAGAACAGCTCGATATCAGAAGACACGATGAGGAAGCTTATTCACGCGAACCCGGATGCACTCTACGCCTGCACGGAGGTGAGCGCTGGCTGGTTTTAACAGTTTGTTGGAGTTTTATCGGATTTTGGTTTCTGGACGACTAATTCTATGGACTTCAGAACGCCCTTACCGCACTTCATTTTTTAAGTGCCAATGAAGCAATCTCGGCCGATCTACTTGCAGCGTTTCTGGCGTATGACAAGCACAACTGCACAGCGTCTGCCGCCGATGTTGTAAGTGGTCGTACCTATCCTACGCGCTCGCGTGTGCTGTTTTGTTTGTATTCATTCCGTTTGGAACAGTTTGGTGCGACACCACTGCATTTGATTTGCATGAACGACGCCATCTGTCCTGCAGCCTTGCGAGTCCTACTGCTCGTCAGCTCCGACCTCTCGTTCTCTCAAGATGCGGTGCGGGGTCTCTGGCACCAATGAAACGGAATGCGCAAATCTGACTATTTGATATCCCTACCAGCATGGTCGATCACCTATGCATTATCTGTGTATGAATCGAGCGATCAGCTCGGAGTTGGTCTGGCTGTTTCTGGAGCGCACGCAAGACTTGGTCCGCGAGATCGATGTGGTACGTCAGAGACCCCTGCTTGGTTTTCTATCAATGCGCTAACACAGTTTAAATCGACAAACTTCAGGATGGGAAGACCCCTTTGCATCACCTGTGCGCCAACAAATCCGTGATGCCGGTGACACTTGAGATCCTGTACGACGCTTGCCCCAGCGCCACTGTCGTCGCTGACAAGGTAAGGACTTGGATGATGTGGAAACCACGGACACACGGTGCTGCGACCTCAACTCTACTTCCAGGAACTTCGTCTCCCCATCCAGTACCTCGTCGACAACCCGTTGTCTCCAACGGAGACCACGGCGCTGCTAATCTCTGGACCGGCTTCCTATCGCCTTCGTTACGATTTCCTCAGCGCAGTGGGCGACTCGTCCGCAGTATCCTTCCTTCGCAATGATGAACTCGTGTACACACAGACCAACCTCGCGATCGATAGCAAGACCTCAAACAACAGAGTTTGGATCACGTTCCTGTCCAGCGTAACGACTCTGGAACACGAGCACTCCGTGATAGCGCGTTTAGGCGCAGTGGTGCGTATGTTTATTTTATTGACCGGCTCCGCTTTGGCAAGCAATTCAACATATCTATTTCTCTTCCAGTCTCAGCGCGTAGCTGCTCGATCAACAGGCCACAATGGGTCGAGCGATTTCTCGATGAAGATTCTTGATGATTTTGACGATGCGAAGCGTCGAGTGAGCTTCCGCCAGGCGCCGATGAAGACAGCTGTTGCACCAGAGGATCACATCGCGTAAGTGTGTGTAGACGCCGCGGAGTGTGGACCCATTCAGAGCTGACGTACTTGCTACGGTGAATAGCGATGCGTCGGTGACTCTCCATTATGGTCTTGTCACGGAGGCTCCAGAGTACACTCTGGAGGCGTTGTATACGGAGCCCCTCAGAGATCTCACTAGCACTCGCTCCATCATCTACGAAATCGGCGAGTGTCTATCGTTTTGGCATCGGGAGGCTTTGCTGATCCATGGCAATGTGGTTAGTCATCTCATATATTGTGCGATGCTTGCCCGGAGACACTCAGCCTATTACCTGTTAAACTAGGCCTTGGAATGTGTTGGTCAATTCGCTGAGCGTGGGCTGCGGTTAGTGCAGTTCCATACAAGCCGTGAATTCCACGAACGGGTCCGGCTCAGTGATCAGGCCTTGAACGCCTCGAGTATTCCACCAGAAGCAGCTCGTGTTTTCCTCGCAAACGACACGTTCGAGCCGACCACATCGTCCGACATCTGGCAGTTCGGGTGCCTGGTGTGAGAAGTGGCTGATGTTGTGGGGCTTGTCGTCAACGTGTGTCTGAACTAATCCGTGGTGGATGACAGATTCCAATTGGCGACGGGCAAGTCGCTACTGGCAACGCTAGCTCCATGGAGCGAGAATCTGGCCCAGCCTCAACTTCTCCATCTGATTAAGGCACTATCCGACGACGCCATCCAAAGCGCTATCGCTGGCGTCGCGGATGAAAGTTTGCGTGGCTTGTTGCAAGTGATGCTGGTGGCAAATCCGACGCAGCGATGGAGCATCGACCGTCTCATGGTACGCGAGTTTTGCTACTTGCTTGCTGGGTGGGTGGGACTGAGCTCCAGTTCTAACATACTCACAATCACACCAGCATATTGATGCTCTCAGAGCTTTGAACGAGCCAACTCTTGCTTCCTCTACAGTCAAGGAAGAGCTGCGAGGCCGCTTGCAACGCCATGCCGATACGGAACTTCTCACCGCCGAGTACCAGCGGAGTGCCAAGCACGCACAGGACCAACTCGACTTTATCAAGACCGAACAGCGTCTTTTACGCAGCAAGTTCCTAACTGCCAAGACTCAGTTGCGCGAATGTGAGGAAAACAGTGACCAATTACGATGCGAGGTCGCTGCGTTGAAGATGCAGCTTGACAAGGTCCAGCACCAAAAGAAAGAGATCCAGCACGAAAACAACGCTCTCGCGCGAAATTACCAGAGTATGACCCAGCAGCTGCACACGACGATGCAAATGCTACTCA
Organism: Pythium dissimile; assembly: GCA_023336445.1. Lineage (NCBI taxonomy): Eukaryota > Oomycota > Peronosporomycetes > Pythiales > Pythiaceae > Pythium > Pythium dissimile. Next base: position 42,070 of record JAADWZ010000046.1, read on the forward strand.
ATCTGGTCCCACTTGCCAAGAGAGTGTACGGAGACAACGCCGACACTTTCCTCTCGACGGTTCTCGCGCGGTCGTCGAGCTCCGAGTCAGCGGCGCTGAGCACCATCGACATTGAGGGCCCTGTGGGCTACACGAGCCTGCCTCGTCCTCGCCGGAAAAGCGCAGTGGAAGTTGTCAAATGTCAGCTGCAGAACTCGATTCTCGCTCACGGATGCATCAACTCGTGGGCCAATCGCGCGCCGCCACCGGTGTTGGAGCCCCACGAGCTCAGCTGCAGCTCGCGGTCCGAGGACGACCCGGAGGACAGCCCCAGCGCGGTGGATAACGACGGCGACCTTGACCGAGAGAACGACAGTGATTGCAACGTGCCAGGCATGTGGGACGTCGCTCTGGACGACGACCATGCACCCTTCGGAAAGTGCAAGACCAAGGAACAGTACCAGGCCGGGTGTTTTTTGGTTGAAGCGGAGGATACGGACGAGCTGCTCATTTGAGTTTACATCTCGACTATTTTCATTCAATCGATATGGATTAGCATCCAATATACTGTACATACCAATCTGTATGTACAATACATGTTGCCTAGACCTGTCACTAAACCGAGTCCACGTCGGTCACTTCATTCGTCTAAGTCTCCAGTCCAGTGCGTGCGTAGTCAACAAACAGTAATGGACGGTCGTGGTGGCGGCGGACGAGGCGGCAGGCGTGGAGGATACAGCGGAGGACGCGGTGCCTCCTCTCGTGAAGGAGGTGGTCGTGGTGACCGCGGTGGTCGCGGTGGATTCCGCGGCGACGGCGGAAGGGGACCAGCGTCCGCGGACGGAGGTTTCGGTGGCGGCAGCTTTAGAGGCCGTGGAGGCCGAGGGCGAGGTGACCGCAGCGATGGTCTGGGCTTCAATCGAGCGCCAGGAGGCGGGGGACGCGGTGGGCGTGGTGATCCGGGAGCGCGGGGGAAACGCGGCAATGGGCCACCGCAGGCGGCGTTGAACCTGGACGAAGACTTTTGCATGATGGTTCACACCCAGCTCCAGGAGCTTGTGGAGGACGGAACGCGCAATGAAATGAGTTTCCCGACGGATCTGGACAACCACCAACGCCGGTACATTCATAGTATGGCGGAGAAGTATGGGTTGTTCACCAAGAGCTCGGGCAAGGGTGAGGGGCGGTTCATCCACGTTGCCAAGGTCAAGAAGAACGCCAACATGCAGCAGATCTCGCTGCGTCTGGCGCCCATCAAGCTCAATACCAACGCACTCGCGTGGTTTCCTCCGCCTGTGATTGAGTACCTACAGCGATTCCCCCTCACGGGAGCTCCGCCCAGCCAGGACGCGTGGGCATCGGGCGAGCTGACGCCGTCGTGGAATTCTCACCATGCGCTGGAACACCACAAAAAGGCGGGACATTCGCTGTTCAAGCCGCTGCGCCAGAGCAAAGGGCCTAGCCATCCACCCAGGAACAGACCGCAGCAAAGCGCGGCGACGTTGCCGGTGCACTCGTACCGCGCTCAGATTCTCGAGTACGTGGAGCGCAATCAAGTTGTGGTGATTTCGGGAGACACGGGCTGCGGCAAATCTACTCAAATCCCGCAGTTTTTGCTCGACGACATGATTGCGAAGGGCAAGGGTGGCGAAACCCGTATCATTTGCTCGCAGCCACGTCGTCTCAGCGCGATCTCGCTAGCCGAGCGGGTCGCGAAAGAGCGTTCCACGTTAGGAGGCGACCCCATCGAGGTTGGCCATGCAATTAGGTTCGACTCTTCATTCGACGCGTACAAAAGCAAGCTGATTTTCTGTACGACTGGTACTCTTCTCAAGTGGCTCAACTCGGACCCTCTGGCTCGCGGGTTTTCCCATCTAATCCTCGATGAAGTGCACGAGCGAGACCAGTTCACGGACTTCCTGCTCATACTGCTCAAGTCCAATATTCTCAAGCACCGAAAAGACCTCAAGGTGATTTTGATGAGTGCGACGATCCAAGTCGAGAAGTTCGCCGAGTACTTCCAGCCCGACTTTGAGGCTCCAATCTTGGAGATGGTCGGTGGACGTTGCTTCCCCGTCACGACTCTTTTCCTCGAAGACCTTCTGGCGTTGATCCACCATGCCAATACGTCAGGTGGTGCTGCAGCTATCAGACAGCACCGCAACCGTGGCCACCTCGCCGAGGACGGTGCTTCCGACAGTGATGAGACTGAGACTGAGGCCTTCGCGCCTAATGGCACGGGTCTTGTGTGTCCAATGTGTCAAACTGGAGGATTCGCTGATGAAGAAGCATTCGGCATGCACGTTGCAACATGTTTTGGAGAGCCACCCTCACTTGCAACTGAGGCAACACCGGCTGTGGAGAAGCCTAAGAAGGTGAAGAGCCAGAAGACTACTGGTGGAAAGACTAGACCATCCCAGATTGCGTTGGGAGACGTGCTTCAAGGTGCTCTGCATGTCGTGGATGACGCCTTGAAAACGTCATTGCTGGAAAACTATGTCCGTCAAGAGGATGCATTGTCCAGAGATCAGTCGGTCGACTACAATCTACTGCTGCAGCTGCTCTATATGATCGAGCAAGTTTTCCCACTACACGATGCTGAATCGCAAGGCGCCATTCTGGTCTTCCTTCCCGGATGGGAAGAGATTTCGTACATGGAGCGCGAATTGCTGCGCTCCCACATGACTTCGTCGACGTATGAGATCGCAATGCTGCATTCGCGCTTGTCTGCTCAGGAGCAGCGTCGCGCATTCCTCAAGCCCCCGCGCGGGAAACGAAAGCTGATTCTCGCTACCAACATCGCAGAGACGAGTTTGACAATTGAAGACGTCGTCTTCGTCATCGATTGTGGCAAGTCTAAGCAGGCTCACGCACTCGCCACCACATCTAGCTCATCTTTTGTGATGGGACTCCAGACAACTTGGGTCGCAAAGGCAAACTGTGTGCAGCGTATGGGTCGCGCTGGCCGTGTGCGTCCTGGTGTGTGCTTTCGATTGTTTTCGAAATCGCGGTACGAGACGGCTATGAAGGAGTTCATGGTACCCGAACTTCTCACCACCCCGCTTGAAGAGCTCCTGCTACACATCAAGCTGCTCCAGTTTGAAAAGAAGCTCCAAATTGACGATGCGAAGGACTTCCTCATGCTGGCCATGGACTCCCCCAGCGAGAATGCCATCGACGCTTCCCTTGATCGTCTCGAGGTGATGAGTGCGCTCGATCGGACCAAGGATCTCACTTTGCTTGGCTGGCATTTGGCTCACATTTGTGACAGTGGTGTATCCGTGCACGTTGGCAAACTGCTTATGTGGGGCCACGTTTTCGGAAGCTTTGATGCGGTCGTTCGCACGACGTGTGCTCTCAGCGGGTACCGCGATCCGTTCTTGAACTTTTTGGGGATGACAAGCGATGAGCTTCGCCAAGTGGAGGCTTCGAAGCAAGACTTCATGCGAGACGCTGGCGTGCCGATCCCCGTGCAGAGCGATCACTTCGTGCTGCTTCTTGCGATGGAAGGCTATTTGCAGTTCCACCCGCGCGCTCACAGCGAAATCGATACGTTCTGCCGCCGTAATATGCTCCATCGGCCAACGCTTGACCAAGTCACGTCCATTTACCGTCAACTGGAGCGCGATTTGGAGCAACTTGGCATGTCGGTGTCTTCTCAACTGGTTCGCGATCCCGATGCAGCGCTGCTGCCACAGCAGCCTCGTCCTCAGGCGTCTTTCGGCACCCGTCATCGCCACGCGGCTACGCCACTCGCTCGATGGGACGCCAAGCGCCTCGCTCCGTTCTTCATGTCGCTTGGCGCCGGTCTGTATCCAAACGTTCTTTGGACGCGTCCAGTTCCTGGTAGCCGAAACTGGACGTCCAAGGAGAAGGTCAAGGTGCGCCTCGATTCCAGCTCGATGCTCAACAAGGCTCCAAACGGCCCTAGCAACGTCCGGTCCAAGGGCAAGACGAACGAAGATGGCGATGACGACGACGATGCGAGCGGCAATGGGCTGGAGTGGATGGTATATCACGAGATGATGCAGTCCGAACGCACGCGGGTGGCGAAGAATGCGACCAAACTCCCGACCCCGCTGATCCTGTTGATGTTTGTGGGCAATTCGGACAAGATCGTCGTGGAGGAATCACTGGTGGCGACCACAGGGGCCGACGGCTCCGAGCAGGAAGTGGCCAAGTGGACGTTGGTGATCGACGAGTGGCTCGTGTTCCAGTTCGACTCTGCAGAGGAAGTGCAGGCGATCCTAACACTACGCGCGCGTCTGCAAGCCGCGTTCTGCCGCCACCTCGACCGGCTCCACGAGTCGCACGCGCTGATCCAGCTGGTGCACCAGCAAAACCTACTGCAGCGCGGACGTCCATCCAACGGCACCCACGCGGCCGCGCCGTCGATGCCAATTCCACCAACAGCTGCTACACGGCTCCCCCACGATCCCATGCGTGAGGTGTGGAAGCAGCACGACACGCAGCTTGTCGAGTCGCTTGTGGCCTGGATCACGACGGATCTGCATTGAGTGAGGGACCCGGGAGAGGAACATGGCTCCATTTCTGCCACCATATAATGCCGTGTCACTAGATGAAGAAATCTTCCAATAGAAACTCGATTTTACAGTATTAGCCAATCATATTCAAACCCATAAACTGGCGCCAACAAGAAAGGTCTTCTCTGTGAAAAGCGGAAACGAAAAGAGAGGCAAAATGCAGAGTAGGTGACGCAGCTGAGCGCGACTCGCGCCTTTAGGACCGCGCGTGGATGCTTGCGTGTGATTTTGTTGTCGTTTCTTTGCCTAATTCGATGTCGTTTGGTGTCTTATACGTTGGCTGTGCAGATCCACACGAAGAGAAACAGAAGGTACCGTGCAACCTTCACGGCAACTCTTCCATGTCGATCATGCGCGCAGTCGCGGCCTAAACCGCGTTGGTGCTGTATTTCTAGGCGCTGCTTCAGCGAATCACTGGCTCCGTGATGCGTCTGAACGAAGTACTGAAGGAGATCAACGCGCAGATCGAGGTACGACGCGCTGAGCCGAAACGCTGGTGGACGCCAGTGTAACAAAGAAAAGCTAATGGCGATCATGTGGTTTATTTCAAACTTACAGAAAAGCGAGCCGCTCCGTGAAGACTTGGCGATAACGTGTCAAGTGTGGAAGGGCTACGAGAGTCGTGTGCAGCTCCACTGCGCATCAGCGACGACGTTGGCGGTAGGAAAGCGATAAATACAGACGCTCGTTGAAGTCGCGTGGGTTTCAATTTCCAAAAGCTTCCAAAGACACCTCGACGACGCTCGCGTTCGTGCACTATACTAGATGGAGCTCAGCATTCGCATCAAGATACGAAACGGTTCGACAAGCTCTACGTTCATCAACACAGAGACAGGCGCGGAATACCACGACGGCGACTGCAATGAGGTGTGAAATTTTGCCATGGTACGCGAGCATTGACGTGCTGTGCGGCGTGTTCTGATAATCTTTGCCGATGGGAGCATGCACATCGGTGTCGAGATCCTCACCGACCGGGGAGCACCAGGAGATCTGTCCAGGTCTCCCATGCGACCAATTCGTCGGGATCTACGATGTGGCTCCTGCGACCGCATCTACAAACCTGGGTGAGAATATCCGACGGGAAATCCAATGAATCAGAAGTGTGGATGCGTACTCCATAGCTTCAATTGGGTCATAAGCGTGAAGAAGCGATACGGGCGAAAGTCCTCGTGTTGCTGGTCAACTGCAATGAAGGTAGGTGAAGGAAAAGGACATTTCTGTTCGCTTCTCACCCTCATCCTCGAAGGCGCCCATAACTGTACCAAGCTGGTATTTTGTAGGAATCTCTTATACTGTAGTAATCTCGTAGCAAGAGCCTGGTCGAGGGAGTACCGAACGAGGGTCTTACAAGTCTACACCTTCAGTTCGTCACACTCTCCTATTGTCAGGCCTTTGACCTGCCTGAATTATCGCTGCTCCAAGACTCTTGGCGGATACCTGCCCTGACTTGCGCTTCGACCGATTTAGCCAGAGTGATTGGATTTGCTGGCCGAAATATTGCTTGGTATTTCTGGCATGGTGGTCATCGAATTGAACAGCCCAACACATCTTGTCGTGGGCTCACTGCTGTTCAGCAGTACACAAGCAAGGGCAACATCGTAGAAGTGCAGTGCATTCCATGAAGATTCAACCGACGCTACGTGTCCAAGTGAGCAAGTCAGTGGCTTGCCCGTCTGATGCGGATGTGTCAGCGAATACTCAGCTTCTGGCCTCGAATGGGGGTCAAGCAAATAGTCCAAAACGTGACAAGTGCACCATAGTTGGGTGCGTTGCATGGGCTGAAGATGATGAATCGTCAAATTCGCTGTTTCGGACAATCAATCTCGGCAATCCTGGGCAAGGCAATAAATTCCCGCCAAACGACGTGAAGACATCGATCTACACACCTTTGAGCTTCTTGCCAAAGAATTTGTTCAAGCAGTTCTCGCGCTTTTCAAATGTCTACTTTCTCTTCATCACGGCACTTCAACTTATTCCTCAAGTCACTTCTACACCGGGATTCCCGACGATGGTCATCCCGCTCATCTTCATTATCGTGGTTAGTGCGGCGCGCGATCTCGTTGAAGACCTGGATCGCCACAAGTCGGACAACCTCCAGAATCAAGCGCGTGTTGCCAAGCTCGACCTTCGATCCATGCAACTTGGAGACAATTGCGACCTGGTCGACTTCACCACAAGCGTTTGCGCAGACCTCCACGTTGGAGATTTAGTGCGTGTTGCGCAAAATGAGGAAGTGCCTGCAGACGTCGCACTGATTGCAACAAGCCACAGTCGAGGGCATTGCTTCGTCATGACAGCAAACCTCGACGGAGAGTCCACTTTCAAGCCTCGATACGTTCCGCCAGAGCTGTGCATCTCTCCGTATGGTGGACAGTGCTTTGCGTCTGATGGTCAGCTCATTCTTGGAACAGTCGATCGTGTCAAGGCGCTTACTATCGATTGCGAACCTCCCAATCGTCACATTGATCGCTTTGAAGGCTCCATCCGACTCTCGTCTACCAGTGCCAGTGACGGCATCGTTGATCTTGATATCAACAATGTCTTGTTGAAGGGTACGCACTTGAAAGACACGCAGTGGGCAATCGGAGTGGTCGTCTATACTGGCGACGATACTCGTGTACGGCAAAATTCGTCGGACACGCCAATCAAGCAGAGCTGGCTCTATCGGTTCATCAACAAGATAACGCTCTGGGTGGTGCTGGCTCAAATCGCCATCCTCCTGGTTGCTGTGGTCGTTCAAAACAACATGGTTTCGTCCAAGTCAGTCGTCGAAAATCCCTACATAGATGACGATATCAAAGATGCCGACACTCTGGATCTCGTCTACCTCTTCTTGGCGTACATGCTCCTGTTTTCTAATTTCGTGCCAATCTCGCTGCAAGTGACGATCGACTTCACGCGATATATCCAAGCAAAAGTCATTCAATCCGATCCGGAAATGCATTGTCGCCAATCGTCACGAACGGAGGCAGCTCTCTCACCTCGTGGTGGATCTCCAAGTACGAAGCAATCATCCGTCCGAGTGCAGTCGTCTGAGCTCAACGAGGAACTCGGTCTCGTTGAGCACGTGTTCTCCGATAAGACAGGCACTCTCACCTGCAACCGAATGGAATTCCGGTCGTGCCACGTCGACGGCAAGACGTTCGACTTCGACGAAGAGCGCGGTTCCCTCAACCAAATTGTCGAAGACTTCCGAATGGTTACGATGACCAACATATCGACGTCCAATGGCCCAAGGAGCTCTGATACTTTGTCTCAAGAACCGGTGCCAGAATACACCTCATTGTCGAGCTTTGGAAGTGAGTCGTCGACACGATCCCCTCAGATGCTTCAGTTCCTGCTCAATCTTGCTGTCAACAATTCCATCTCACCAAGCGGCCTGAAGGAACCGGTTGATGGCGGGCCGCATGCTGAACAACACAATCGAGCGATCGAGTTGTCGGGTCCCTCACCAGACGAGAAGGCACTAGTTGCAGCCGCCGCTCGACTTGGAGTCTCGCTGCGTCGACGAGATAATGCCCACGTCGCTGTCTGTGTGGACAAGGAAGATCTGGACCTTCAAATTCTCCAGCTCTTCGAATTCACGAGTGATCGGAAGAAAAGCTCGATCGTCTGCCGGCATCCAGACGGACGAATTATATTGTATTGCAAAGGTGCAGACACGGTTATCTTGCGGGATTTGAGTGGCAGCAATCACGCTGACAAGCTTCAACAAGCCAGGGACCAAATGCAAGTCTACAGCTCGAATGGTTTGCGCGTGCTGTGCATCGCACAGCGTGAGTTATCAGAAGACGAGTACACAGCATGGAATAGCCGGTTTCTTAAGCAGCGATCCGCATTGAAGAAGAAATCTAAGGCTTGCAGGAGCGATATCAGCACGTCAGAGCCGGAGAGTGGCGACGCTATGGTGTCGATCATTTCAGAGCTGGAGTGTGATCTGACACTCGTGGGTATTTCCGCAATTGAAGACAAGATTCAAGATGGAGCACCAGAGACTCTGGAAAAGTTCCGTGAAGCTGGAATCAAAGTGTGGATGCTCACTGGTGATCGCCCAGATACTGCGACAAATGTGGCGTACGCCGTTCGACTCATTTCCAGCGAAATGCGACTGATCAAGCTGACGGAGTCTCACTGGCTCGAATCGAAGACAACTGCGCTACACTTTTTCGAACGAGAGTTGGAGCGAAGTCAAGGTGACGCCTATACTGCCACAGGTTCGTTCCTGCTGCCGAAAGCCTTGCCGCGGCGTCTCCACTATAAAGGTTGCTCGACCAAGAAACATTCGGTGTGTGGTCCTCGCCTCGCGATGGTTGTTGACAATACGGCAATCGAGGCGATCCACGAGTTTGGTTTGGAGCGGCAGTTCCTGCAGCTGTGCATGCTGTGTGAGTCGGTTTTGTGCGCACGAATCAGCCCAAAGCAGAAGGAATTCATCGTCGGCATGGTGCGGTCGCAATGCCCCGAAAAAATCACCATGGCGATCGGAGACGGTGCGAACGATGTTCCGATGATCCAGCGCGCGCATATCGGCGTTGGCATCGCCGGAGAGGAAGGAAACCAGGCGTCGGACGCAAGCGACTACTCGATTCCCGCTTTCCGCTTTCTTCAGAAGCTCGTACTGGTTCACGGCAGAGCGATGAACAGACGCATCGCCGTGTTGACGCTGTACATCTTCTACAAGAACGTCCTGCTTGTCCTCCCGCAGTTTGTATATGGTATATACTGCCTCTTCTCGGGCCAGAGCTCCTACTACGACCCCCTGCTCCAGTTATTCAATATCTGCTTCACGTCACTTCCGGTGCTCTACTTCTCGGTTTTTGATCAAGACATTTCAGCTGCGACTCTGCTGCGATATCCTCAACTGTATCAAGATGGATCACTCCACACGTTCTTGAACATTCGGGTCTTCATCTACTGGATGTTCGAGGCGACAGTTGCTTCAATCCTCATCATTCTCGTTCCAGCGATGCTGATTCCGCTGGTGCCGTGGTCCGGTGAAGGCAAAGACAACGATCTCTGGTCACTAGGGCTTACGCACAACTTCGTGGTTGTGTTCCTCGCGAATGCTCGCTTGTTACTAGAAGTCTCGATGAACCAGCGCATGATGTTTTCACTCACTGCGGCTTCCGTGCTTTGTTGGTGGGCCGTCGTTTCCGTCATGTCTTCGTCCGTCTCCTTCGGGCGAGAGTTCTACAGCATCCTTCGCGTCGGCTCACTCACACAACTCGTGCTCTGCACTGCCTTCTGCGCTACTCTAAGCCTCTCCATCGCGCTGCTTCCAAGGGTATATGAAGTGATGTTCGCACCGAAGCCACGAACAATCGGCCGCGAACTGGACTACACTACCGAATCCAAGAATGGGCAATGTTGTTCCCCAAAGCGCAAGATCACAGGTACGCGCGGTGAAGGAGAGAGCCGAACGGTTGTAGTGCCCAGATGATACCCTCCTCCAACGCACTGGGTGACCGAAACAAATCCATCAGTCGTATCAACTGAACTTTTGGTCACGAAACATGTAGCGTTTTTTTAAGGATGGATCTTGACTGGGACCAGCGGAAGGGCTGTAGTGCCAACAATGCTATACTTAAAGGGCGATCAATACCAGGAAAGGCTGTTGAAAGCGATCGAGCCCGGTTTGGACACGGTACCATGAAACTGATACCAAACCAGCGATCCGTATATAGCCGCGCCGCCGACACATGCACTTCAAACGGCCCCAACATTTCCGGGCGATTTCGGCTCATCGTGCTCGCCACGCAGTGGTCCTCCACTGCCTGGAGGATACTACCGGTGCGGTTGCCCGTTTCTTCGCGTATTCACCAATAGAAAAGCTGTTGCCGCAAGGGCATGAGAGCAGCAGAGAGCGGGTTGCAAGAGGGCAGCATTCCACCTCTTCAGGTGTTGCCATCTGCGCACGCGCCAAGATCGACTGTGATGTCTAGCCCCGCCGTTGATGCAACTTCGCGGCGGGCGCCGAGCCGGCTGACGATGGAATCAGTCGTCGAAGAAGCCATGCAAGCACCAAACCAAGCGGACCAAAAAGTAGAGCCGACACGCGTGAAACGCCATCAAGTGCTTCCGCTGTTAAACGTGGAGGGTCACGCCATGGGCGGGTTGCACGTTCCTATCCTCGAAGGTGGTCGACGCTCTTCCCATCGAAAAAGCGCGCCTGTGATCGCGTCGCTGACGCTCGGGATGCTGAACGAACGAACTCAAAGTCCAGAACAAACGGTTCAAGGCGACGCCGAGCAGAGCAACAGGAGGCAGCCACTCGCGAAGGGCGCAGTCGGGCCTGCTGGTCGCATCTCTCTTGGTAGAGCTGGGTCGATTGGCCAAAAGAACACCCTCAGCACGGGTTCCTCTAGCCAGATCGGCTCACTACGCGGAATGGGGGCCTCACAACGAAGCCTCGAACCACGAACATCTGTCTACGCCCTAGCAGACGATCTGAGTACCCGCCACCTCTGGTACCTCAAATGGGCACAATACCGCCACCACAAGCTGCGCTACTTGTCCGAGCTCTTCCCCGTTCTAGATCCACGCAGCAGTTCGAATCTAACGTGGGACTCGATGATTATGGTCGTGGTGCTCTACTCGGCGATCGTGGTCCCCATCGAAGTGGGCTTCCCCGACGTCGAGTTTGCGTTGGGGTGGCAAGTTCTTAGCATAGGAGCGGACGTGCTGTTTCTTCTGGATGTGATCCACAATTTTTTCGTCGGCTTCTACCACCACGACGACGACGTATTGACCACTGATCGAGCGATCATCGCGCGACGCTATTGCACGACTTGGTTTTTCCCCGATCTACTCGCAGTGCTGCCCATCCAGTACATGATTGAAGGGATCGACGGTCTCCAAGGGAAGGAAAGTACAGTGGCGTCTCTCAAATTGACACGAATGGTTCGCCTCGTTCGAGTCACGAGGCTCGCGCGGCTGATAAAGCTCCGTCAGTTCGCGATAAAACTGGAGGAAGCGTTCGAGTTGGATGCTGTCATTGCGCGTCTCACTCACGTCGTCTGCCAAGTGCTTCTGCTCGCGCATCTGTTGGCGAGCTTTTGGAATCTGGTCGGCTTTTCGCACGACCCTGGCGATGTGAATTGGATCGCGGACGCAAACCTTGGAGGCGCTAGTGCCTCGGAACGCTACCTCTACAGTCTCTACTGGGTCGTGTCCACGATCGCAGGAGTTGGCTATGGTGATATCCATGCGACAAACACCAACGAGCAAGTATTCGCCATGGTCACACAAGTCATCGGCGCCAGCGGATACGGTATCATTATCGGCAACATAACAAAGATTCTCGAGAATTGGAACCGCGAGGCGAATACGCGCGTTCGGAAAATGAGCATGGTCCAAGATTTCGTAAAAAAACGGGCCATTCCACGCGATCTTAAAGTCAACCTTATACGCTACTTCAAGCACTACATCGCCAAGACGAGCGCATTCAACGAGCGAGAAATTCTATGCGAGCTGTCGCTCTCGCTGCGTGGCGAGATTTTGAGCGAGACGTACCGCCACTCGTTCTTCCTAATTCCAGCCTTGCAGCGTCTGAGTGCGCAATTTGTCATGGACATGGCCATGTACATCAAGCCATTGATTGCCGTGAAAGGCGATGTGCTCGCGCGAGAACGATCCGTGGGCACCGAGATGTTCATCTTGAATCATGGCATCGTGGAAGTGAAGCGCACGGCGAACGACGGCGAGTGGATCATCGTGTTGGAAGTGTTGACTGAGCACGGGATCTTTGGCGAGTCGTCATTGCTCAATTACACGCTCCATCAGAACTCCTACACAGCCAAAGCGAACTGCGATCTGTACACGCTCCCCAAAGAAGACTTTGACCATCTGCTCGAAGAATTCCCAGAGGTCGAGGCTTCTTTGAACCAATATCACGTCGAACGCAGCAATCTGTACGACCGAGTATACGAGCAGGCCCTTGCCCGGTACAAGGTCTTTATGAACTCGCGCATCAACGACCCTGTTTCGGAATTGACCGGAATCGAAAACATCTACCCGACACTCACGGTCTTGCTGGACGGTGTGCTGCAATCCTATCGCGCCGTTCCTCTTCACATCCTGGAGCAAATGACGTTGGAAATTTCGATGGGCGTCTCGGTGTTCAACTCGGCGCACGAGAAGAAGAAAATGGTTGACTTGCTCGCTCATCACGACAGCACTCGCCGGTGGACACGGATCAAAAACAAGCTGCTGTTGCCGATTCTGCCGGACCACCCGTTCAAGGTTCGCTGGGATGTCACCATCGCCGTGGCGCTGATATACTGCGCCGTCATGATCCCGTACGAGACTGCGTTTCTGCAGGATGCGCCAAGGATTGCCGCCATCTACGCGATCGAGATCCTGATCGAGTGCCTGTTTGCGATCGACATTGCGGTCAATTTCCGCTCGGCGTTCGTGGACAAGTCCGGCCGCCTAGTCACTGAAGACCGCGAGATCGCCGTCGGGTACTTAAGAAAATGGTTCTGGATCGATCTCAGTTCGACGGTGCCCATCGCGACCATCATCGGCGGTGCGGTGTCTTCGCGGTCGAAAACAATTTATTTAATCCGTGTCGTGCGCTTGCTCAAGCTCTTTCGGCTGCTCAAGCTGGTGCGTACAGTGATGAAAGTGCAGACGATGGCAGCCACGCGGCATTCGACGACGCGGCTGTTTCGCCTCGCTTTCAAAGTTTGCTTTATTGCCCATATGCTCACGTGCGGCTTTTACTACGTCTCGGCTGCGTCCCGTACCGCGTACGGTCGAAGTGTACTGGACAGTCTGCCGTTGGACTCGAGCCACTGGGAGCTCTATATCTTCTGCCTTTACTGGGCAGTGACGACCATGACGACTGTCGGGTATGGAGACTCGTCACCGGGGAATCCAGCAGAGGTGTTCTACGTCACGCTTGGCGTGCTCGTCGGTGCATCAACGTTCACATACGTCATCGGAACAGTCGCTGGTATTGTGGACGAGATGCAGTACACGACCGAGACGAACCGCGAGCGGATGGATCGCCTCAAGGCGTATCTCAAAGATCGCAATATCTCCAAACCTCTTGGTGCGCGGCTGCGTCGGTACTACGAGTATTACCTATCGCAGCGCGATGACGACAACGAGGACGAGATCCTCACTGCGCTCTCCGACAACCTTCGCAGCCAGGTCATGCTCCATCTCAACCGTGACGTCGTCAGCAAGATCGCATTCTTTGCCACTCAAGACGACATGTGCGTGAGCTATCTCATGGGCATCTTGGATCCTGAGTTCTGTACCCCAGGCGAGTACGTCTTTAAAGAAGGACAAGTCGGACGCCACATGTACTTTCTCGTGAAGGGCGTGGCCGAGATTTTGTTCCACGCTGACACAGCGCAAGAGGTCGTGGTCGCCACGCTTCTGGAAGGCAGCTACTTTGGTGAGATCGCGATGCTCACCGAGTCCAAACGAGCGGCAAGCATCCGTGCGAAGACGCACATCAACTTGCTCGTGCTGAGTCGCTCCGGGCTCGACCGCATCAGCCAGCACTACCCGGAGATGGCCACGAATATTCTTCAAGAGTTCAAGAAGAAGATCACGCACATCAAGCAGACCTCGCTGCGCCACCTGGGCTCGCTGGTCCAGGAAGACATCCGTGCGGCGCGCAACCGTGCTGGAATGATCACCAGCCACTCAGAACTCAACGAGACTCTGCACGATCTCGAGGAGATTGTCACGCGAGTTGTTCAGATTTTTGGCGGAGGTGACAAAGGCAAGCGCAAGGCGCTGGCGTGCGTCATGCAGCACTTGCGCAAGTACGAATTCTCGCTGGACGACTTTCTCCACGCTGCGGAGGAATTTTCGACGTTCACCGACGGCATGATCCCGAATTCCCAGGCACCGCGCGGCAGCGTCCCCAGGGTCACTCTGTCAGCCATGGTCATCAGCAAACTGCAGCAGCGCATGAAGCGACGGTCGTCGTATACGTAACGCCAGGTGGCGGCTGAGTATGTCCCATTTTCCGCCCACCCAGTCTCAACAAGTCCACGCCGTGTCTTTCTTGGTTCTAGGCGGCCCAGTATGCAAGCCGTGACCTGTTCTGTTGTCACGAGAACAATACGTTCAGGAAAGCCGTTTGGTATGTACTTGATAGAACGTTTTCGTGTTGGAGCGAACACTCTCAAGCTTCGTTCTGGTCTGCGCTGAAACTTCAACTGGACCAGCCACCAGACAACGCAGCGTCGGCTGGTTATCATCAGCATCTTTGCCTGTCCAACTTGAGCTTGAAGCCGCGCAAATCGGCTTGAGTCTTGAGTGATCGACCTCTGATCCCTTCGACAAATAATACCATAATGCCATGCTCATCAACTAAACCGAACGTGGAGGCTTCTGAATACAATACTAAATCACGTGTGTTCTTGTTCCAACAACGGCTCGGTATTCTTACGAGAATGTGTTCGGATTGAACCTTAAAGGCTGGTGACTGCGACTTCGAGCCAATGACCATCCGAACGCTCGTATTATAGTACGAGAGATCTCGTGAGTGTCCCAGAGCTCAACACTATCAGTTTGTGATGCAATTGAACACGCGTTTCTCACGTGGGCCTCCAGATTCCAGACGAAGACGCGCACACTGCCTGGCTTTCGGACGCGGTCATGGGCTCCTTGCTCGAGGTTCAAGCTGGACAGCCACTGCAGAACTATCTTGCCGCACCTTATACTTCATCAGCATCGGCCACTAGAGAACTTGAAAATGGGCGAAGTAGATTGCTTGTTTACTTCGTCCCTCGATGCCAACGACTGGTTTGAGTTTTCAGCGGATACGATCGTGAGCGAGGACGTTGCGTTCACGCTGCTCCACGACAGGTTCAACACTTCGACGCCCCCAACCAAGACGTGCCTGGCAGCAGAGACCACAAGCGCAATATCGATGCATCCTAGATCCGCTCGGATTTCCCCACGAAACGTCCACGCCGAGGTCATCACCTTCGCAGAAAAGACGTACTACATGGTCAATTCGTGCTCCAGCCTCCACGCAAGATGGAACGCCACCGGCACGGGCTTTCTCGTTCTGAATGCGGACGGTTTCGCGCGCGACGTGCTCCCCGACTACTTCAAACACCACAGCTGGACCGCTTTCGTGGCCGAGCTCAAACTCCACGGCTTCTCCATGCGAGCGCTGTGCCACCGGAAGATGCCCGTTCAGTGCTTTGAGTTCCGGCATCGCCACTTCCAGCGCGGGAACCCACGGCTAATTGCCAGCATCTCGCGTCACCGGACACTGCCGGCGCTGCCGCCAGTGTTCCATGCAGGTCGACCTCAGCCATCCAGCACCGAAGAAGACGCCGTCGCCCAGCTCAAGTATCACATCTCGGCGCTGCAGGACGACGTGCAGCAGACTCAAGATCTCTTTGGCAAACTGTTGGCGTCGCTGATACCGAGCGCTGCGGCGGACCAAGCCATCCCTATCATGGTCGATCCGCTGCGACGACAGATAAAACCGAAGCCAAGCCGTCACCACCGATCGACTTCCCACGCTCCGCAGCCGATGGCCGCTGCCCTCCATCCATCTTTATCATCTGGGAAGACCACACAATCGGTGGCTTCAGACGGCCCTTTTTACTAGTGGGTGTTAACAAAATGGAAGTCTCATCGACTTCTAGAGAAGTTGGTTGCGTGTCAACTTCCATGTGACGCGCGACCAATAGGTCGTCGATGTGTGGGCGTCCGTTTCGCACAGGAGCAACGAAACCGGATGGAAGCAGCCACATGCCTCTTTTGTTCTTAGCTGTCGGAGCTTCGTTGCTATAGTACTGCTGCTCTTGATGGACCGCCCAAGCCCCCGTCCCCCCTCCCCTGTTCCGAGTTGACGGCCCATCATGGGTGGCACTGGGTTCGGCCTGCCCTTGACTCAGAACCTCACACGTCGCAAGGTGGCCGATGGTATGCACAGGACATCAAGCGCTTACGCAACGAGTCTCGCGCGTGCCTACACATACGCGGAGACATGCCACCCAATAGTGGAAGACGTGTTCGTGGCCAGGAGCTCAAATCACAGTTCGGTACAGTAGGCCTCCACCGTGGAGTCCTCGTGATCCTCAAGGATCATGATAATCCTTCTCCATTGTTGAAGTGGCTGAGTGTCACTCGATCGAGGTAGTCAGGACTGCCACGCTGGCGAAACCAGACACTTAGGCAAGCGGCCCAAGAAGCAAAATTTCGGTCAGAAGAGACAAGATTCCTCATTCGGCTGTCGCCTTGTTTTTCGTCTTTTTGCTGAACGCGCGGCCTCGTTTTGCACGCCAAGTTCAAGGATTCGCAACCAGCAAATCGCGAACTGCAAGCCGCGCGCGTCACAAGAGCCGTCACGAGGCGTGACCGCGAGACAGCTGATTCGATATTTTGAGAGTTTCGACTGTAAACAGTGCACTAAGTGAACCCATCGGGTTTGTGGCCGACACTTGAATCGCCGCTCGGTGTGCGAATGAAAGTGGCGTGGCGACACGGGTTGTCTCCAGTTGGGTTCGAAGTTGCGTGAACTAGTGGAGTCCACCAGTCTGATGAAGGTGCCACAGTGTCTCTTGCTCCCATAGTCCGTCCACTCTTGTCCGACTTGCCCTAAGTCTCCATCACAGTTAGTGGAGAAGTGCGCCGGACGCATTCATCCCCATCGCTGAAGCAGGACTAGATAT
Source organism: Pythium dissimile (assembly GCA_023336445.1). NCBI lineage: Eukaryota > Oomycota > Peronosporomycetes > Pythiales > Pythiaceae > Pythium > Pythium dissimile. Next base: position 59,252 of record JAADWZ010000046.1, read on the forward strand.
GTTCTACGACTGTGGAACTCAACTGGCCTGCTCAGCGACGGGGCTGGTATCTAATAGCCTAAATGAGCATCCCGTCCGACGGATGGCGTCGTGCGTGACATGGCAGACTTCACTCACTGTTGAATTTGCTCACTCGAGACCACCACACCACCACACACTCACACTCACACACACATGTCGACCATGGAACTGGATCTGGCGCTGCGGCTCCCGTTGGAGCTCTCAGTCGACGAGTTCCTGGACCTAGCTGTCGGCGTACCCGCCGACGACGACTTTGCCTTCGCGCTCTTCCACGAGAGCGACGGCGAGGAATCGCCTCGCTCAGTGGCGATGGAGATTGCCGTTGACGCGAACAAGCCGAGTGAATCGCCCGCACCAACCAGCGAAGAGCCAAGCGTGTCCGCTGCCGAGGAGAGCATCACATTTGCGGAGAAGACCTACTACATGATCAACACGAGCGCGACCCGCGCCATGTGCTGGAACGCGACCGGCACGGGCTTTCTGATCGTGGACACGGAGCTCTTCTCGCGCGAGGTGCTGCCCGAGTTCTTCAAGCACCGCAACTTGGCCAAGTTCGTGGCCGAGCTCACGCTCCACGGCTTCCGCAAGTCGACGCTGCGCCACAAGAAACTCGCCACCGAGTGCATGGAGTTCCGGCATCCGTATTTTGTGCGCGGTGGCGTCGAACAGCTGGCCAAGATCGAACGAAGGGTGGCGGCGCCAGTGCCAGCGTCGCCGCGATTGCTCGTTGAAGATGACCAGGAGGACCAGAGCGGAGAGAACGTTGGCGACCTCAAGTTTCAGATCTCGGAGCTGCAGGGCGAGGTGCAGCAGACCCAGGACCTCTTTGACAAGCTGCTCGTCTCACTCATGCACCAGCAACAGCACCAGCAACAATCACCACCCACGTCGCCAATGCCCGGCCTACACATGCCGCCGCCGTTCATGGCGTGTCCACCAGGGTACTTCAACCACTTCGGCATGGTCCCAGTGCCCCATGGGTTCTTCGCACCCATGGCCTTCGGCTCTTCGCCGCGAATGCACCCGATGGACCCTCGAGTTGCCGCTCTGCAGGCTCGGGATCCGGAGGGCCAGCTTCTTGAAGGACTCTTCCCTACGCTGTGAAGACAAAGATCGTTTCGTTATTTATGCCATAAAACTGTTGAAATCTGCACGATTCCTACATTTCCATTTTTCTAAATTTGTTCTCGCCGAGTCACAAAATGTGATGCATTCAACAAATGTGTGTCACAAATTGTGACTGATCCATACTGTTTTTAACGAACCGACTGAACGATACGAACCCAAGTGAAGCAATGAAGAGCCCAGTGACGAAGAAAAAACGCTGACGCCCAGCACAACATGGAGGCGGCCGCTTTTGACTGCGCCAGCTCGGCTGCCATGCGCAACGCGACGCTGGGTCCGCTGCAGATCGACTACCTGCATATCCACTACTGCGTGTTCGCCGACGTGCCCTTTCTCTCGTTCGCTGTGCTCGCCGCGTGGCTCTGCCTGCTCTTCTTCTTCCGTACGTCGCTGATGACTCGGACGGCACGGCGATCTTGTGCGATGGGGGGAGCCTAACAATGCATTATTGTGGTGGAATTAACACCATTATAGTGGGAAGCACAGCGGACGGATATTTTTCCCCTACGCTCGCAAGCATCAGTGAAAAGGTGTGTGGCGTGGCTGGTGGATGCTTGAGGGCGAGAGTCCTCAAGAGCGGCTCTCAGCTGACTCGCTTTGCTGTGCAGCTCCACGTTCCGTATGACGTGGCTGGCGTCACGTTCCTGGCGTTTGGCAACGGCGCACCGGACGTGTTCTCCGCCATCGCCGCGTATTCGTCCGACGTGGGCGAGGCTGGCATCAACGAGCTCCTCGGTGGGTCCGTATTCGTCTCGACCGTCGTCGTCGGCTGTGTGGCGCTCGCGAGCGCCGTCGACGTCCAGCGCTATGCGTTCTCGCGCGATGTCGCGGCGCTCATCGCGTCGCTCGCGCTGCTTCTGGTTCTCGAGGCGCGGTCGTCGGCTGCGGGGGAAAACCTGCCCAGCGAGCCTGTGCAACTGATCTTCTTGGTGGGGTACGCGGCCTACGTGAGCAGCGTCGTGCTTCCAGCATGTCTTTCGAGACTCCGTCGCGCTCGGCGCCAGCTGCATCTTAGCACGAAGGTCGGAGTGGACGACGCTGCACCACAGGGAGTGTTATCCGCGTTTTGGCTCGCACTGTCCCCACGCGGCGAGCAGACGCAACAGCAAGAAGGCAAAGCCTCCAGTCCATCGTCGTACGCGTTTATCACCAAGACTCAGACCCACTCTGGCTCGCCCACTGGTCTGGAGCTGGGCTCCCCACGCGAGAAGGCACCGGCGTTTGGCAGTGCCGTAGTCGAAGACCATTTCCAAGATTTTGCGGACGAGTCCTCGCTCACATCGCCGCTCATCTCGGACGAAGACCGTGAAGATTCTTCCAGCGAGCTTTTGGGCTCAGCGGACCGAGCGACCTTTTCGAATGGTGCGCGCGTTGTGGACAGTGCGTACTGGCGCCACTTGCGTTGGCGCTGGCGGCTGAACCGACGCATCGTGCAGCTGAATGGCGGCTCGGAGCGTCTACTTATCAAGCTGTTGAGTCTTCCGAACGTCGCGCTGGTGGTGATACGAGACACGACGGTGCCGCTTCTTGATCAGGACACATGGTCACGAACACTGGCAGCTCTCAGTTGGATCACTGTACCGTTACTGCTACTTTGGACGGTCGGCTACTTCGGAGCGACGATCGGTCCGCACGAGACACCCTTGTGGCTTCTGCTGTTGGTCGCCGGCTGCATCGCTGCTCTCGTCGTGTCCTACACAACCCATCGATCGCGTCCACCTGAGTCGCTAGGGTACTGCACGGTGTTCCTTCTGATTGCCTTTGTCGCCTGTGTGTGCTGGATCTATACTGTCGCGAACGAGCTCGTCGCTCTTCTCGTTGCGGTCGGCGCGATCACTCACGCCAGCAACAGTCTCCTGGGTCTCACCGTGCTGTCGTGGGGTAACTCGGTCGGCGATTTGATCACAAACGTGTCCGTGGCTCGTGCGGGGTTCCCGGAGATGGCGATCGCAGGATGCTACGGTGGGCCGGTGTTTAATATTCTGCTCGGTCTCGGCATTCCAATGATGCTGGCATTCTTTCGAGGGGAGGGGCAACCCATGGGCTTTGACGATCACGCGTGGGTGTCGTTGGGATTTCTCTTCGTATCTCTGGTGACTTCCTATTGGGTATTCCGATGGTACGATTTCAAGTGTCCAGCCTGGTATGGTAAGGTGCTTTTGATGTACTACGCGATCTACGCCACTGTCAACGTCGTCATCGCACTTCGAAAGCAAGGTGGAAACGAGTAGATCTAATTCGAAATACTTGTGCAAACCTGCCGCGCGCTATTGCACAACAGTCTTCAACCAGCTGTACGCGGGATCCGAGGACTCACTGTGTACTGCGCTCCATCCATCACATACCGATCGCTCGTCATCATCTTCGTCCGACATGCTGCTCGCTTGGCTCTTTGTAGGGCTTAGCTTTGGACCAGTTTTTTTGTTCGCACAATGATTCGGATTCACGAGCCTTCGCAAGCACACAGACACACAAATCAGTCCGATCACGCAAACCAATGAGGGGGACTTCGGACTGCTGTACTCACTCGTCAAACTTCCACTCGAAACGATCGCTCTGACCTGGTGGCAAAAACCAATCACTCAGGAGATGACGCAGAGACTTCGTGTTGTAAAAGCGACGTACTTTTTGACGCGCTGGTCTGCTGATTGACGCTGATCGTTTGGTTTTCTTCGTCGCCGGATTCGCCATTCTCTTGGTAGCGGCCGCCGCCCGTCGCGTCCGTGGCCCATGCTGGACGAACAGACTTCGTGTGTTGCGGGCCATAGTCACCGAGCCAACCGCTGTAATCTGATTGCCATAGAAAAATTTACCTAGTTAGTGCTTTGGGAACGCTCTCACTTTGCCATGGAATATCTCACTCCTGGGCGAACTCTTTGCCCTCCGCGAAGTTGCTGCCTTCCGATCTGGAGCTGGTGGCTCTCTGCAGCCAAGAAACGAGTCGTCGTGTGCAGCCGTGCCAAAGAGCTCTTCTTTGAGCGGATCTCTCCTAGAGCTATTGCGTTGGGTAAGTCTGACTGATCCTTGCAGTGCTATCGCCAGTGTGGGTTTCGCACCGAGGACCAGAGGTCGACTGAGGCATGCCACCGCTAGCATCACTACTGAACTTGTCCATCAATGGGGAGCGAACGAAGTCGTCCACGATTTCCAATGCAGCTGCGCCTGCCCATATTGACATAGAGATGGTTAGCGTTGTTTACCGACGACTTCGCTCGACTTCGACTCGCCTCTCGTGATCTTATCAAGTGACATTCGGCTCACTGGTGATGGCTGCTTGCCCTGCGCTGCGGCACTCCTCCCTTTTTGTTGTCTTGCCACGTATTCGTCCAGTCGAGCGCGCGCGAGGCGTTCCTTAAGAATCTGAGTTTGGGTCTTCTTAACCCGAAGCAGTTTCTGTTTGTGAGCTCGGAGGTCTGACTGGATCTTGGATTGCACTGTCTGCAAGGACTTGGGCAACACTTTCACTTGAGCCGCCGACGCCGGCGCATGGACACTACGGGAGGTTGATGGGGGCGTGGGGCGAGTGTCCATCGAGTCTGGGATAGCGACGTGCCGCGAACACCTCGTGGTTGGCTCGTTCGACCTCGTCACCTCAGGCGACACATCAAATGTTGGTCCTGGTTTGACTCCGTCATCGTTGCTAGCTGCACCAAAGGTGGATACTGTAGTGACGCTTGACTTTACGTATGCGTTTAGAAACTCCACGAAACTGCACACTGGGAGTTCGGTCGGCGGGATGAGACCCGGCACCTTGCGCTGATCAACCCGCTTCAGGCGATCCTGCAATCCGGCTGCATCCAGATACATCGAGCCGCGCGTCGAGTATGTCGTCCACGCCATATCCACAAATACCTTTCCAAACACTCGCGTATAAAAGTCGATTTCATCCAGCTTGTCTACAGTCGTGAAGCAAGTCAATGTTCCCTCTTCTCAACACTTATCACGAGTTCCAATCCAAATACCTTTGTGGGCGTTAATCGGTAGGAAGAACACTTCAGGCTCGTTTGGTTTATCGATTCTTTTGTGTGGTGCTTGCAGTTCGCTCGCGTTCGCAGCTGAGACGCCGCGTTTCTCCTCCCCGTCGCGCCACATGTGGGGCGGTTTGGTGAACAATTGCTGCGGATCCGTATCGCGTTGAGGGCGCTGCGGCTTCGTTGCATTCCGCACGAAAAAGTCCTGCCGCTTGGTTTGGTCGTACTCTACAGAAAAGAGAAAGAACCAGTGCGAATCCACCACGAAAGAGCACTTCCCAGTCAGCGCCACGTACGCGTGACCGAGCGTAGCTCTTCGATGCTCATGCCCTTGAGCTGGAAATTGCGGGAGACGCAGTGGATGCCGTAGCTCAGCGTGATCTCAATCAACTCCTGCAGACGATGGCTCTCACCCTGGAAGTTGCGCAGATACGACTCCACGGCCCTGGAGCGCAGCACCTCGCGTAGGTTCACGCGCGCGGCCGCCATCGCAATCTCCATTTTGGTTTTCAAATCACCCAACAATCCCGCCAAGACACATTTAGTGACATTCACATTTCATGAGAGTGACATAATTGCTCCGTTCGAGTGACTCTTCTAGTGTGAGAGAATAGTGACTGTGACATGTGATGGATTTACTTCTTTGGCGGAACAATGGCGCTGTACGGAGGTTTTTCCGAGACCTTGGCGTGGCGAGGAGATCGCTCAATAAGGCGGTGGATCGCATCGAGCTGGGTTTTTTGCGCGGCGAGTTGGGTCTGCACTTGTTGCTATTGAAGTTTCCGGATGCGTGAGACCAATTTGGTAGACACCAATCAGAAGTAGCCACTCGACCGTACCTGGATAGACGTGAGCAGTTCCACTTGGCGCTGGAGCTGCTGGAACTCTTTCTGCGACGCGTACTGTGCTGCTGGTGGCGGTGGGGACGGGAGATCGTCGCTCGCGTTGGAGAGACCTATTCGAACGACTAGACCGTGAGCACCGAGAAGCGAAAGCAGTCGGCACAGTTCACTCAAGTACCATGATTGAACGCCGTCGATCTGATACCAATCATGTCGCGCGAGAATGTACGACGGAGTTCTTCTTGGAAGAGGAGTTTTTTCGCGTTTTCTTGCTTCTGGAGCATGATCTCCACGTACCCACTCGACAAAATGGCTCCAGGAATGGTGAACAAAATGATCCCCCAAAGCGCAAGGACGCTCGAAAAAAAGCGCCCAGCGCCCGTGACGGGGACGATATCACCGTATCCGAGTGATGTGATCGTCTCAATCGACCACCACATGCACACGCCGAGACTGGAAAACACATTAGGTTGGGCTGGATTCTCGAGGAAGAAGCTGAGCATGTTTTTTTAGTAAACCATGCACAAAGCTCAAGCACGGATTCGTAGAGCTTACATTGTCGTCGACGCGATGATGACAATCACAGCGGTCAGGTACGAAACAACCCACAGCTCTTCGCGCTTTTGCGAGAAAAGATCTCGGAGGTTCTTCAAGGCATTGTACGACCGTTCAAGCCGAAGGAAGGACATGATTCGCAGCAAACGAAGTCCACGAAGTGTCATAATGCCGCTGAAGCTTGGAGAGAGCCTACACGAGCAAGACCATCGACAAAAATATGAGCTCTACGCATAGAATTCGCGGTGGCTTGGGAACGCACTCATGCTCAACGAAAATCTCAAGGTAGAACGGAACCAGAACGACCAGGTCAATAATGGACATGGGTTTGAGCATCCACGTAATTCTATTCCAGTAGTACGATTATGCGTTAGATTGAGTGTTACTTATGACATGACAGCAGCGGGGCTCACCTTCCAACAATGGGGCTCTTGAAGCGGTCATCCTCAACACATGACCAAAGCCGTAGAGCGTATTCTACCGAGAGAATGATTGTCGAAATATATAGGAAAGTGTCGTACCATCGCGTGCGCATATCTGCATGTCAAACATCGTTTGTCAATCAGCACGCGTATCCATCACATGTCCCAGGTGGAGCAATTCGCACCGGAATCTGGCGCCTGTGCGATGACTGCGGACTCTCGCATAGCCAGCACCACATTCAGCAGGATCAGCACGAGTACGCTGACTTCAAACATGTACGAGGCACGCTGCAGGCACGAGCGGTGCGGAATCGACGCGCGGTAGCGGAGAATCGTCCAGACGTCGCGGCGCAGCGGCCGCGCGCGCACCTCGTACGGACCATCGCTGTCGCGGCGGCCCGCGCGGCGGTGGCTGGGTGCCGCGCTGTCCCATGCGTGCTTCTCCGGCAGCAAACTTGTTCGCTCGCCCGCCATGGCTTCCGTCAGTTCGCTCTGGTTGTCGGAACGGCACCGTCAGTCAGAAGCGAAGCGAAGAGCTCCCGCCAGTGTCGGACAGACTAATGCCCGTCTTCCTCGTTGCAGCTGGCTGGGGTGGCTTCAGTCGACAATCATTCCCCTGTGTACTGCATTTTTGGCAATTGTGCCCCCATGATGCGGCTGTGTTTTTGGATATTTGGGTGGTGGGTCACGCTTGTGAGGGCAGAATTGAGCTTTTTCGGTTTGGGCGTTTGTTGCATGGCGGAAGCGCTTGGCGGGGACCTCGCATCGACTCGGCACCGCTCGCTCTCCGCGCGCCTCTCGAGAAGCAATCAGACGTCGGCGCGACGCCCACGCTCGCCCGCGACACTGAGAGACTTCGATTTGCTCGACCGAAGCGTGTATCTCCGGTGTCCAACAGCTGACTGGAAGTGACGAAAAAGGCCCTTTCAAGCCCCTTGCTTTCCCTCCCCCCTTGGTTGCTTCGTCTCCCATCTCCCCCTCCTCCTCTTTCGAGCCACGGTCGTCTAATAGAATGGAGCGTAGTGACGGCGTCGTTGCGGCTCCGGCACCAACGGCGGCCGTATCCAGACGAGACAGCAGCAGCAGCGCGACGACGAATGGCGCATCCACGCGTAGCAGCAGCACCTCAGCGGCAGCCAGCGGTCGCCACGCGGCCACCTCGGCTACCTCAGCGTCGAGCTCGACGTCCGCGTCGGCGTCACAGGGTCTCTCGCGCCGCAATTCGGGCAGCGAGCGCGATTCGCGCGACCACCACCGCGACTCGGGCTCAGGCTCGTCGGCTAGAGAACCGCGCTCCCGCGACGCTCGCGACCGAGACACGCGGTCGTCCGGGCAGCGCAGTCGTTCGCCACGCGAATCTTCCCGCGATCGCCGCAGCGACCGAGACCGTGAGCGTGACCGGGACAGAGACAGGGATCGCGACCGCGAGCGAGACCGAGACCGAGACCGAGACCGCGAGCGAGGAGGCATCAGCGGCTCGTCCTCGTCGCACCATTACCACTCGTCGTCGACGCATTTCGGTGCCTCGGGAAACCCGGTCGTGCGGCTGCGTGAACGAAACAATATTCTGGTAATGCACCGTACGGCAACGCGGCGGAGTAACCTCACGCCGACCGAGGTGGCACTGCGTGTGTACGGACTTGATGCTCAGTATATCAAGGTGAGTTTGATGGGCCGGAACAGGCGTATTTTTGCTCGAGACCGGTTCTCACCTTTGGTATCTCTCGCCACGCGCACTTTTCGGCGTGTACTAGGACCAAGAGAACCCTAACGTATCGGACAAACTCGGCCCGCCGGGTGTGTTTCCGACAAACATGAATCACCCAGAAGAGAAATTCCGCGTGCATGCTGTGCGAGGCGTGGCATTCGTGAACGACCCGCCTCGTGGATTCGGTAACAACTGGCATCTCCAGTACTCGTTCTTCACCGACAAAAAGTTCCCAGTGTTTGACGAAGTCGCACGAGCTGCAAGTGTCATCGATCGGATAGACGCTTTGGATCCAGATGAATCTGCTGTAGTAGCCGCTCCGCCAGGACAAGCTGAGCCGCCGTTTGCTTCATTTTTGATCCGAAACGTTCGACGAATCGACGAGCGCATTAGCAACCAGTGGATGTCAGAGATGTCAACCGGCAAGAAAACGATCACAGAGCTCGTTCAGTCGTATGGCGTGCCGTTTAAGCAGTGGCGACCAGTCCCCAACGTGTCGAAATGCCCGCTTCTGGATTTTGTTGTGCGGTATCGTCCTGGATTCGCCGAGGCAACGTGGTTTATCCGCATCAACGTCGTCTATGTGGAGTTGAACGAGATCAAGCGCGACTCGACCATTCGAGTTGGCGACTGGTTTCACAACCCTCGTCGTTTCCAGCGACACGCGCTTGGGTGGACCGAGCAGCTCGTGGACTTCATCCATGCTATTGCCCGTCAAGCAGGCAAAGTCGCGAAGAAAACTGAAGATATTGGTGATAGCAAATCCTTCACTACCAAGTCAAGTGTGACGCCACCCACAGTGAGCAACATTAAATCCAGTGCGAAGAACCATCTACACACCGACGTTGGTAGAAGCAGCGGTGTATCGCAGGTTGAGGGAGGACCGGCTCAACTCGCATTATCGTCAACTCAACTGTCTATCCATGAGAAATGGTCGTATGTGTTGAAGCTCTCCGAGTACCAGTTCAAGGCTGGGCTGCTGCATCGATCACGATATTTTGATGGGTTGTTATCGCTTCTTCAGAAGTCACTGACCCCTCGTGGTCGAAGTGGCAATCGGCCGACAGTTTTGCAGCTCGGAGTGAACGAGATCTTGGAGCTCATGGGTGTGATCCAAAGTCTCCTACCTGAACTTTTGTTGAGCGCGGACGGTGCTTTGCTGCTGGTGAAGACTTTACTGCAACATCTGCGGTATCTGCTTCCGCCGGGAACGAAGGTCTCCAGTCAAGAACTACAGAGTCTACTGCAAGAAGAGCTCGTCGTCGCGATGTGTCAGATGCTTCGTGGAATTTTGCTCAACAACCACGACCTCCTTGTGCGTCTGGAAGAGAACGGTAAGTGCTGAAGTCGGCTATCTCAAAGGTATCCCCATACTGACGTCCCACCCTCATTGTATCAGGCCCTCAGACATGGCCTCACTTTGTGCTTTCAAGTCGATTCTTTGATCGTGCGGTTTACGGCCCTCGAGAAGTCGAGGAGTGCGTTCTCCGATGCAGGCAGCTCGCAGCTGAAGTTTCGGGGCGGATTACTCGAGTGCAACAGCTTTGCTCGTCTACTTTCACGCATGCTTCGACACGGAGCGAAGTGCATGTCATCCAGGCACTCGATCGCTTCCATCGAGTTGATGCCACCTCCGACCTTCCAAGAGTGTATCACGAGATCTTTGCGCCGCTTTCGACTGGAGATGCGGAGAACGAGTTCCCAGTGGATATTGCCGGTGTTTTTCTCGTTTGTGAATGGGCGGTTTCGGTGCATCGACCATCTGAATATCGGTATCTGTCTGCTGTCACTTTACTCGAGCTTCATAGCAAGGCTCTTTTGGAGTTCGGCCGAGAAATCGGCCTGCTGAATGCTCGATCCGGCGATCACCAGTTAGTACTTCAAGGGGCACTTCAATCGTTCCTGCAGAAGTACCAGCTGAAGGCGATTAGTGAAGCGACCCAACTCATCGATATGTACTGTCTGCTTGTCCGACGAAGGCTCTTCAGTGTGGAGAGTCTTGTGGATTTTGCAGCGAACGTTATTGAAGCTACGGCACATGAAGGCCCGCCGCCAGCACCGCTGATGTCACCTAGCTCGACTCGCATCCCGCTGTCGTCTTCTTCGGCTATCACGTCGGCTACGATGGTCTCGACAGGCTACAACATTGAATGCGGCCCTGGTCGTGGGTACAAGGCAGGAGAGATTTCGGTGCTCACCACGGCAGAGCGATTACGTCTTTTCTTATGGCAGCTTCCCCGTGGACCTGCTCCTCTGCCCACATCGTTGCCAATGATTCCAGATACATATTACGACAGCGAGCTGTGCCTGTTACGATGGTTGGATGTGATGGACATTCGCCAAGAGCATCTGTCGTACTCAAAGACTCTGGAACGCGCGCAAACATTGTGCGTTTATGTCTTCCATACACACGGCGAAGTCAACGATTCCAACGACCCGAGCAACAAGGACCGTGTGATGAAGGAAATCGAGTATCAAGGGAAGCTGTCAGACCTCATTTCAGCGGTCAAGACCATGTGTGGGCACGACAAAGGAAGATTCACGCTGTGGTTTCTCAAGAATATTTACGACGAGTCTTCCTTTTTCAGGTTCTCCGAGCTTGGAAGCGTGGAGCAAGTTGTTCGACTCGTGTGTCTTGTGTTGGAAATTGTGGATATTCTCGCTCTTCTCGAGGTCCTCATTTATTTCCTTCGCAGTTCACCGGCGTTCTTGGTGAAGAACGTTGTGCTCGCCATGATTGAACGGCATGAAATCGCCTTCTGTGTGACGGAGCAGATCCCATTGCTTATCCAGACGTTCATCGACCGCTTCAAAGGACTCGAAAAGTTAGCCGACGACAAGACGGGAAGTATCGCACGATTTTTCTGCCGGATGTTCAACGCACATTCGAAGAAAATTGGCACCCCAGACTTGCCGTTTGCATTGATTCGAGCGATCGCGGAAATTGCGCGCAAGAACAACCAAGAGGCGAACCAGAAGCCCAAGGAATTGTCGCTGGAAGCGACCAATCCTCCGCCTGTTCGAATCCCTCCAGCTCGTGAGACCATACCTCCGGAGGTAAAAAGCGCGTTGTCTCGATCTTTCAAGGCACTGCAGGCGAGGTCATTTTCAGATGGATCAGACGGTAAGCAGGCCGCGGTCAGTACGCCACTGGCAAGTCCAGACAGCCAGAGCAGCCAGACAAGCGCGACGGAACCATCGTACGAAGCTCCGTTGTATACCACGCTGGTTTGGAAGGAGGTGGCCACTGAGGCGAATGATGCTTCTGAGAGCAAATCCCGTGATGGCGCTATCGATTTTGCTGCCACGGCGATCAACATGAGCATGAGCTCGTCGATTGGCGCGACCAACGCGAATGCCACGCGAGAACGCCGTACACCGAACTACGTGTTCGTTCTTCGTGCCGTGTTGAGTGAGGTCATGGACAAGTGGGCGGCCAACATTACTGCGCGCACCAAGACGAACAACCGTCGTTCGGTGATGACGCCCCAGTATATCCACCGCTGCGTGCGCTTGCTTCGTGAAATCGTGGAGCAGCACCCTGAAGGCGAAGACTTCCAAGAGAAATTTTCGAACACTCTTTTGATTTGGATTCAGAAAGAAGTGATCCCGGGTTTCGCTGGCAGTGAAACGCAACGACGAGTTCGAAACCCGTTCATCAAGATTGAATCGGAAAATGGCAAGGAGGCTTTCTTGCTCAACCAGAGGGGGCGTCTGGAGAAACTTCAGTATGGCCTCAAGATTTTTATCGTGTCGCTAATCACTCACAAGGTAGTCGACCTCGCTCAAGTGTTACGACTCGCTCTCTTTCCGATTTTCCCGCGTCTTCGTCGTGCTTCCCGTGACCCGGCCCCGAACCTACCTTGTCAGTTGCTCGCCATGGCCCTGGTCTACCAACTGTTTTCCGAACCGCCAGCAAATGTCATGCTTGATCAGCAGCGATACTTGATCTTCGATGAAGCGATGGTACGTGTTCTTTCCGCGTTTTCTTTCCTCAGTGGTAGATTGACCATCTTGCCTGCGCAGACGAAGTATCACTTGCGCTTCCTACGATCTCAGGTCCCAGCTGGGTTGATGTTTCCTCTAGTCCACTTGCTTTGCCAGATATCGTACCAGATGGAGGAAAATCACACGCTACGAAAGAGAGATGAACGCGGAAACCTCGCAAGCGCCGCATTGTTCAACCTGACAGCGGATCCGATTGTTCGTGAAATTATCTTCCACGACACAAAAGAAGCACGCGAGAAACATGTTCTCCCAGTGTTCAACAAGAAGCAGTGGCAGTGGCACACCGCCGTCCTCATGACACACTTTTTCCGTCCGCCGAATGCGCCTGCTGAGACCGCGCAAAATCAAGTTCAAATTCTGAAGGTCGACCAAATTGTCGACCAGATGACGGTGTGGGGACTCAATCGTGGTGGATCCATCTACTTGGATCTTCAGATATGTCGCCAACAGCAAAAAGCAACTGGTGCGACGAAGCCATCAAGTCGACAACCGGGAAAGAGGCAGAAACCGAGTGACCCCACTTCAAGGGCGGCCAAACGCCGCAAAGTTGGTCACGGGAATGGTTCAACGCGCAAGTCTGGCGGCGGAAACCAGGACGATGACGTTGGTGATGTTGGATACCTCGACGTCCAATCCTCCGACGAAGAGGAAGTCGACATCGAGGTAGACACGAGTGACAGTGCAACCGAGATTCTGGCAAGTTTGATTGTAGTTCGAACGCTGCGGAGAAGTTCGCGTCCAGCTACGCTCAAGTATGCGACATCCCTGTGTTCAGTCTCACTTCTCGCAATTCCCCACTTATTCACTCCAGAGAGCGTCCACGCTCAAGGCGACACTCCAGCTCGATGGAGGCAACTCGGCGATGGATGGAAGCATGGTGCGGGGTCAAATCATCACCTTCATGCTGGCGAATTGACAAGCGTCGAAAGCAGTGCTGCCGTGGGGCGTTTCGAAGCGCAGGAGGCAGCGATTGCGTCACTCTATGGCGCAATGATCTGCAACATCTCGCGCCGAACCATGGGTTCTGTAATCGCCAAGATTCTACAGGTTCTTGAAGATGACGCCAAGTGCATGAGGTCTGAGCATCATGTTGGACTCAAGATGAATGGCTCAACGGTGATTCGACTGATCAGTGGCGTAATGTGCACATCGCCTGGATCGGCATTTCTTCCAAGATACATGATGTCTCTCGCCACTCAGCTTGAGTATCTCTATGATGCGTCCGTAGCTCTCGATAACATGGCCCTTTCTACCGGCGTGGACTTGACGGCGCTCCGCCGCGTGCGACGCAAGCTTGCCATTCGGCTCCAACTTGTCGTGGTGATTGGTCAGGGCAAGCACATGGCACAGACAATTTCGTACCGGAACCGCATTGTGAAGACCCTGTTCTACTTTCTCGGGACGTCGACGACAAATCGTGGTGCTGGACTCTCGCTGTTCAGCTGGATTTTGGACTTAGTTCCACACATTCGCTCGTCGGTGCTACACGACAAGCATTTTGTAAGTACCTATGTGCTTGCGCAGATACGCGAACTCGACAATTAACTCCCTCTCTCTGTCTATTTCGCAGGAATTGGTGGCGTCGCTGGATCTATCGTCGGAGCTCAAAAGACGTGTGTGGAGTATGTTTCCTCGCCCTATAAACGGAGCCGAAGCTGTGTACGTGCGCGATATCAAGCAGGACATGTTCCTTCCTGTCGACCCGTGGGGGTTGCTCGAGCTTGCAACTCCACTGCCTAGTGATGACCTTGCAACGAAGCCTCAAGTCGTCCACCCCAAGCGGCGACGAGTGTTCCGATGTGTCTGAGGCGGTGTGCTGCGAGCGAATGAGTTTTAGAATGCGTTATCGTGTGACGCCGCCAACCAGCAGCAAAGCGTTGTACGAAGTGTAAAACGATATTTAAAATACAGTGGCTCTACATTCCCTCAGCAACACTATGAGGCCTCGGGGCCAGATCCACTAGAAGGCTAGTTGCCATCAGCCAGGTCGTCGTCGTCGAGCCCAACCCACGACTCGAACGCCATGAGAAACTCCTTGAAATGGATCGAGCCGTCATGGTTCCAGTCCATCTCACTGAAGCGGCGTTCCCAAATCTCGCCATTCATCGAGCTTTCCCGCACCACAACAGGCTTGTCTCGACGATGGGTCGACATCTTTTTGGTCGGCGAGTGGAGCGTCGTCGACGAGTTGAGGCGCGAAGCCATCTCGTCCCTACGGCATGGATAGTATCAGCTCCGTTCGTATCGAGAAGAAATCACCCCCATTTCCAACCTGTTGATCTGCCCGTTGCCGTCCACATCAAACCACAGGAAGGCGTCGATCGCGAGCTGGAACGCGACGCGCAGCTTGTTGCCCTCTCCGAACAGCATTGTAGGCTGCGGCGGTGCCTCGGCTCTGACTTTCTCCATGACGTTCTCGCTCGCGCTCCTGGTTATCTCCACGCATTCATGTGAGCGACTGGCCAAGATTGACCGTAGTACCGGTAGTGAGACTCACATCGGCGCGTAGAAAATGCTCAGACGGCGACTCTCGAGCGATGGGATTTTCTGCGCATTTCCACATCAATGTCATTTAAAACAAAATAAAGGTCGAGCATGGATGGACGACAGTGGAGACGCTCTGCACGAACATGGAGGACGAATCCGATCGCAAGGCACACGAGGAACTCCTTGAAGTTGAGCCGGCCGTTTTCGAGCATGTCCGATTCCTGGAACACTTGGCTCATTTCTTCTTTCGAGAAGTTGACGCCGAGCCGCTCGAACGCCTCTTCCATGTCGGTGTACACGATGTAGCCTTTCTTGCCCTTGTCCAGCTCCTCGAACGTCGAGCGCACACTGTTGAAGGCCTGCGCCACGAGCGGGAACTTGAGCATGATGCGCGTGAACGGGTCATGGTGCCTTATTGACGCAAGTCCAATCGTCACTATTAGTAAATGCAAAGTTGTGCGTTTGCCTGTGCAGATACTCGACAATAACGTACACTTCTTTGTCGTCCGCGAGGCGCTTCTTCTTGAGCTCTTTGAGCGCATTCGTAATTCTGCCATGGACACCTCCATCAGTGAGCTCGGGGTTGCCACATACACGGATGCGAGACAAGGGACAAAAAAGAGACAAAACAAACAAACACCCACTTGATATCCAGCGCTGTTACTGGCCCCGAGGTCGTCGTGACTGTGAGTCGCCCAGCGCCATCGTGCGGGCGGATTGTCGCGATCGAGAGCTTGCCGACGGATGCACTGAAGTCGCCGTCGGCGCTGCTGCGAGCGGACGCCACGGCCACAGCCCCCGTCGCCGGGCCCGTCTCATATTGCGTAGATGTCACCGGCACCGAGTGCTTGGTCCCCATGCTTGAGCGAAATTGAAGTGCAGGCGAGTTTCAGCGGCCAAGTGCGTGGAGAAGCTGGCCTCGTCCTCTGGTCAAATGCGCCGTAGCTCTTCAAGATTGCCTCAGACAGTAGACGTTTCGACACTAAAATAGGAATGTTTTGACCAATCGCTGTAGCCATATTGGTGACTTTATGCCAATCAAACGAAATCGAAATAGGACGAGTTCGTTAATTTTTTTGAAAAGTTAACTCCGAGAGATACTTGACACAAGTCGAAGAACGAACGAAAATGACCAAGCCCAAGCCGAAAAAGGACGAGAGCGGCGGTGATACAAAAGGCAAGGACGCGGGAGACGGCGCGAAGAAAAAGGCCGCGCCGAAGCCCCGCAAGCGCAAGGTGAGCGATGTCAGCAGCACGCCCAAGCTCGGGGCGGCGGCCACGTCCAAAAAGGCCGCTTCGGAAGAGAGTAAAGGCGACCGATCCGCTGACAGAGCGGGTGGCGCGACGAACAACACTCCCGCAGTCGATCCGAACGCAGCCGCGGCGGCCGTTATCAAACCGTTTGTCAAAGGCGAGCTGATAGAGAGCAGTACGTGCAAAACGGGCCGAGTAGAATACGGTGCACTCGCCATTGTGATGCCAACTGTTTTGAATTATTGTTTGTTGATGCAGTCAAGCACATGATGTTCGGGTTTGGAGACGAGTCCGAGCCTTTGACCGAGTCGGCCGAGCTTATGGAAGAGCTCGTCGTCGAGCACGTGAACTGCATGGTACGGATCAGCGCCGGTTCATAGATGGTTGCATGTGGTTCGTTCGCGGTTCTTAACATTATGTTGTATTGAGTAGACAAAGAAAGCGATGGAGATTGCGCAGATCAAGGGAAAGCTCGACCCCGAGTGCTTCACGTTCCTCATCAGCAAAGACGCCGAGCTCTACGAGCGGATCAACGAGCTCTTGCGTGCCAACGACGAGTTCCGCGCTGTGCTCAACAGCGGCTTCGACCCGAGCGACGAGAAAATGTACTAAGCTGGGAGTTGAACCGCCCCAATTTTCTCTCATTTATTTCGACTCATCGCGCTGCTGTTCCTGTGGGGAAGCGCAACGTCTCCCCATCGAATTGTCTGCGCCACTGCGGTCTCGTCGAAGATGGCAAATGTCCACCATGGCCATCGTTGCCTCTACCGTGCAGTCTGAAGTTGACAGGGCCTGAGCAGTGGCCCTCACGTGCCTTGTTGGTCGTGCTCTAGCAACCAAACGCATCGGAAGGGTGCAAAAGTGAATCACCCGACGCGCGAGGTTTTCGATTTCTGTTGACGCGAGCCATTTGCGCTTGCTAGCCATGCGAGTGAGTCATTTTGGAGTTCTTGAGCCATGTGTGCCGATTTCCTTGTCCGATCACTGTTCTAAACGTACTTTGTGACCGCCACGCTCAAGTCGAAGACTGAGTGTGAGCACCGCCCAGTGTCATAAAGTTGTCGTGGAATCGGGCTGACGTGGCCACGATTCAGCAAGAGCAAGAAAACACGAGAAGACGAAGAACGATACCTCCCAAGATGGTGCATGGGCTCCCTCAGAGTCTCGGTGAGATCTCTCCACTCGCAGATAGTGACACTCACATTTCACTGACCGCGACGAGCATACATTGGTGCTGTGATCCGAACCCTTTCAAATCCGGTGCACTGTATCACACAAAGTCAACCAGCTGGGCGAATGAGCCAATCAGCGCAGTTGATGGAACTCGGGCAGTAGGGAGTCCCTGCCAGGGACAAACAACTGGGCTTGATTGCATTGACTTCCGAAGGGGGATGGAGTGATCTCCGGCCGCAGTGGCTTCGCTCGCTCGCTTCTCACGAACTGCCTGCCTGCCGCCGCCCTGGAATAAAATCCACCTCGGTGCAGCGACACCCTCAGCCGTCCTTCCCATCGACCATTGTCATCAGCGCCTGCCAAAGAGTCGCGAGCACGGCGTCCTTCGCCTACCCGCCCAAACACGACCGGCCGCACGAGGCGACCGCCGCGCCCATTCTGGCGGGCGCCATGCGCGTCGAGCCACCAGAGCTACAGCAGCAGGAGGATATCGTGGTCGGAGAGAGCTGCGACGTCGACATGGGCACCCCGACTGCTGCCGCCGCCAACACCACCGCCGCCGCTACAAATAGCCCCGTCGACTGGCGAGACGTGTCCCCGCGGAAAGTTAGGCTGGCGCGAGAACACGAGTCGCTGGCCAACGACTGGAAGATACAGAGCCACCAGAACAACACGACGACGCGGCGGCTCATGGCAACACAGGTGACTACCGTGTCTGAACGACCTGGCAACGAGCGCGGACGAACTAGCTCGAGCGACTCAAATAGTGACGAAGCTCAGATACTGGCGTTCCGTGAATATGTGAGTGCTGCATGATGGATAATTGGCCTTACAATCGATTCTGATACTCATCGTCTACCATGTTGTAGGAACACACGGACTTTGACAGTATTGAAATCCTGCCTAGCCAGGACTTTGATGGAGCACCGCCACGGGAAGGTTCCCACCTCGCAAATGAAGAGCAGATTGAGACTCGCTCCACTGTAGCCCAGTCTCAATCATGCGCATGGCTGGATTTTCGAGATGGTGCGTGCTGGGTAAAATGTCTCCACTTCTCTCCCCCCCCTCGCCCTCCCCAGCCAGCATCTAAAGTTTCGAGAGTATTGATCGTATTGCTGCTCTTCCTAGGCACCCAATTCCCAGAAGAAGCATCGGAAGTTTTTGACAGTGCGTGTCATCGTTGCGATCTTCTCAACAGCTAGTTGTCGTCTGAAGCGCTGACGATATGTGATTACCATGGCTTGCAGATGTTATTTATGCCCCATCGGGTCGACCCGAACGAGCGCCGAGCACCAGTCCGTCCTACTCTGTGGTATGAAGAAATTGTAGCGGACGTAGAGCCCTCAGCACTCAAGACTTACACATGCATACTACGTCTACAGCCACACTCCTCGGCGTCACCCTCCAGAAATCGACCTGCAAACCTGGCTGATCTGTATGAATGCGAGTCGGAACTAAGCGGTGCGCACAGTGCATCAAATAGTCTATGCACTACAGAAGTGTGGACAGCTCTGGAACTCACGACGCATTTGGTTCCATGCAGATGACCAGGAGATGCCGACTGCCAGCAGAGGTATCACCCTGCCGACCACGTCCTCACCGTTGCCCGCAGCACCTCACTCGGTTTCATCCGCTGCCTCATCACCACGTGCGTCAAATGCGAGCTACTCGCCGCCACCAGACTCCTCGCAGCTGTGCGCTCGCATGTCGATCAAGCGAGATTGCTCGTTCATTGACTACACGCTCAAGCACAGGCGGAAACAGCTCAGCGTGCAGGACCTGTCCGAGTCCGGAGAGGAATTTGAAGAGAAGCTCAAGCTCGTGGACGGCGACGGTGAGCGAGACGCCAAGGACCAAGCCCCGTCCTCGTCCTCGTCCTCGTCCTCGTCCTCGTCCTCGTCCTCGTCCACATTCGTCCTGCCACCACACTCGACGCGCTCAGTGACTGTGGGCGCGGAGCTCTTGGTGCCTGGGTTTCGGCCCAAGAAGAAGCGTCGCAAAGTGCGTCAACTGGCGCTGGACGTGTTTCTGAAGGTCCAGCCCAGTGCAACGTATTAGGCCAAATCTCATCAACAGTCTCCCCTGGTCTTTTTCATCTTCCTCAGTAGAACAGTGTGCTTGGTTTGCTATAAGCCGTCCATAATCCACTCGCGCTTCCAAGGTTTCACTTACTGTACTGGGTAGAGCTATAGCTCAACTCAACTATTTCGACCTCGTTAAAATTGTTGACTTGGAAATAGCAAGGCGAAATGAGCGCGAAATCCGCTGGATTGGTTTTGGCGGGAAGACAGGAGAAATCGTACTTAGTCGAGAAGCTCCTCACTTCCTCTCCCCGCGCAATGATCAGCGGTGGGGTCACTTTGATACGCCGCTGCTCACTTGAGAACGCGGTTTTCACGCCCACACAACCGCACAGTCACCCAAGCACACACACGCGCAGCACCATGGCCTACGTCACGCTCACCAACATCACAGTGCTCGACAACCCGACCGCGTTCACGAACCCGTTCCAGTTCGAGGTCACATTCGAGTGCGCGCACGCGCTCGAGGATGGTGCGTTCCCACTCCAGCCATCAGCGGGGCTCGCTGGTGGTTTGCTGGCCAGATGCGCAGTCATCTAATACATCTGTGTCTTGCGATGCATAGACTTAGAGTGGAAGATCACGTATGTCGGCAGCGCTGAAGACGAGAGCCGCGACCAAGTGCTCGAGGAAGTGCTCGTTGGCCCAGTGCCCGTGGGTACAAACAAGTTTGTGTTCCAGGTAGGACATCGTGTGTGTATATATGTGAGACAGAGGGTGGATGGGATTCGGTAGCTCACTGGCATGACTCTTCTGCACAGTCGGACCCAGCGAATCCAGATATGATCCCGGAAGAAGACAAGATTGGCGTCACCGTGGTGCTGGTGACGTGCTCGTACCGTGGCCGCGAATTTGTGCGCGTGGGTTACTACGTGAACAACGACTACGCCGACCCAATGTTGCTTGAGAACCCGCCAGCCAAGGTCGATGTGTCCAAGCTGCAGCGCAACATTCTAGCGGACAAGCCACGCGTCACACGCTTCCCAATTGACTGGTCCCCAGCCGCGGAGCAGGAGAACGGCAACGCGATGGACGACGACGAGCTCGTCAAGGCTGCTGCGCAACTGGACCACAACTACACAGACATCGTCATCGACAACAACCAGCCGCAGTTCGACGGCATGGAGGACGACGTCGACCTCGAAGGCGACGACGACGAGGAGGACGTCGACCTGGACGGCGACCAGGACATGGAAGATGACGACCAGGAGATCGATCTCGAAGATGACTTGTGAGCTTTTCTGCCCAGGCGATGGATGAATGCGCGAGCGGCGTGAACGCGCCTCAGCTCTTTGGTGAAGTCTGTAATTTATAGAGAAAGTTTGCATTTGGTTTCCTCACATTTATCGTCCATGTCCGCAATGCCTGCGAAGATCCATGAAGTGAGTAGCATAAACCTAAAGCATGAACAACAATAGCACAGTATTCCCGCGTTATGAAGCACACAAGAAGGCAATGGCTACGTATAGTCACACAGTGTATCTATTAGGGTGGTGATTCAGCAGACGAGCTTTCTAGCGCAGCTTGAACTCGTGGGTCTTGTTGTACGTGCCACTGGCGCCGTCGAATCGCACTTCGAAATCAATATCGAGATCGCGCGGGTTCTTGTCGTTGGGCTTGCACGACACGGTGCCCTCAATCACTTCGCCTGACTCGCACGGCAGCTCACCATCCAGGTAGAACACCGTCTGCTTCCAGTGCGTGTACTCCGAGTTGGGGCCTGTGGAGAACGCGAGCTTCTTGTGAGTCGCGCGGAACGTGCAGTCAAAGTACGCGACGAGCGCGTGGCAAAAGTCCTGGCGGAAGCATGTGATGCGGAACGGCGACTTGAACGTGAGCTCCTCCTTGGTGACCTTGGTGAGGTCAATATCGAGGATCGGACAAACGTCCGAGATCAAGGCATCGCCGTTGACCGTGTCGACCAAAGGCTCCACCTTGGCGATCTCCTTGATGCAGCTCATGTCGAAGCCGTAGACGTTGTCCCAGACTGTAAAGACGTAAGAAGACGAGAGGGGGTTAGTCCAACGCAATGAGTACAGAGAAGGCAAGATTCACACACGTACAGTCCAGCTTCTCAGCGCGGTATTCGCCGTCTTCAATCGCGCCAACGTAGAGCACCGCGTGGTCGGGGAACATGAGGCCGCCTTCAGCGAGGTACTTGTCGCGCGCGTAGAGCACCGTGTCGAGCATCGACTCGTAGAGCAAAAAGTAGCCCATCCACTCCGAGATGATGATGTCAACTTTATCCACCGGCAGCGTGAGTTCCTCCATCTTGCCGTGCATGAGCGTAATCTTGTCGGCGAAGCCGTTGGTCTTGACGATCTGGCGAGCCTGAACGAGAATGCCCGAGCAGTCCACACCGTAGACGTGCTTGGCGCCGGCCTTGGCCGCAAACATGGACAGGATGCCCGTGCCACAGCCAACGTCCAGCACGATCTTGTCCTTGAAGAGGTGCTTGCTCTGCATGATGGCGTTCATGTACGCCTTGGTGCGCACCGTGTCCTTGAGCATCTCCTCGTGAATGCCAAAATGCGAGTACGAGTCGAAGTAGTAGTCCTTGCTGGTCATCTCTCCGAGAGCGGGAGGCGCCGTAGCCGCTGGGGCGGGCGGAGGCGTCGGCGTAGGTGTGGCCATGGCGTTGAATGTGGTATTGCGGGTGGTGGCGAGCGAGCGAGAGGGCGATGAAAGAGCAATGATCCAGTGTTGAGTGTGCAGCTCTTCGTCAATTTGGCTCGCCAACAGAAATGTATTGGCCACGAGTGAAACAGGCGTGACAAATGGGCAGTTACGAACTGCTTAACTGATACACGACCAGCGATTGGTTCCGTGGATTTTGATTCTGAAGCTCAATTCAAAACAGCCGCGTTTTAGAGATTTCAGACAACTGAAAATGGCGACCAATTACTAATAACCAATGTTACCTGGTCATGAAGATTGCACTGCGAGCTCTCTCTCTCTCTCTCTCTTTAGACAGCTCCGCAAAGCAACCAAATGGTGGATAGCCATCTTACGATGGAGGGCCACTCATCGGCGTTTTCTGCAAGAGAGTTTTCTCCGTGGCAGGCAAGCTCGCTTTTTTTCACTTCCCCTTCGAATTATCAGAGATTATCTGGCCAACCTAAGATGACAAACGCGCAGTGCGTACTGCCCGCTCACTTTTCTGACGCAACAGATCCTACACAACGAAAGAGTCCCAGCCGAGCAACGGCAGGTCACTTTTCGGCTTCAGAATGGAGCACCACAAAAGCAAGCTTATTTTCCCGTCTTGGTGCATTGAAGACCAGAGGCAATTGCAGTCAAGCAATGCACGCTTAGATGGCACCACGGTTGCCCGTCTTCTTCTGCGCACGCGGCGCAGCGCCGCCCTTGGCGACGTTCTTGACACCCTCGGCCTTAGTGGTCTTCTTGGCCTTGCTGCGGTCCTTGGCCTCCTTGAGAGCGGCCTCGCGGGCGGCAGCGCGCACCGTCGGCTTCTGGTTGCGCTTCTTGCGGATGTCATCAGCCGAGACACCGACAATGGCCTTCTGGATCTTGGCGGTCTTGCGCGTGCGGCGACGCGAAACTTCCTCCACCTTGATCTTCTTGTTCATGCGGCGCCAGCCAAGGGTCCACACGATCTTCGTCGCCTTCTTGCGCTGCATGAAGAGCGACTTACTCTTGCGGTTGAGGAAGGTGTAGGTCGTGCCATCGCGACGGATGTAACGCGAGCCGTGGCCCGGGTAGATACGGCCCTCGCTGAACGAGCAGACTTCAGTCCTGTGTAGACAACAAACCGCAGCCGTCAATTTAACTGCTCCGCCACAGGCACCCAGTCAGCGGCGCCACGGAGTGGTGGGAGGCTGGTCTATCGAGAGTAGAGCGGAGCTCATCGCAGCATTAGGTGAATCAAGTCGAATCTGCATCGAGAGATCGAAGGGTATCGTTCGTTGGAGCTGCATCTGTTACTCGTGTCGAATATGCATCCGCTCGATTAGTTTGTTCGCTCGCTCGAATCTCGTCTCCCGCGATCATTTCTGACTCACTGCCCACTTCGCCAGCATGGGCGCGCTCGACTCTCTCTCTCCTCCACGTCTACAGCTCCTAAACACCGCCTCCCACCACCCGCTGACCGCTAAACTCGCTCCAAGAGTACGTACTTAATCACCATGATGCCTCTTTCTTCTTGGGAAAATGCAAGCCGATGGAGTCACTGGAGTTGGTCCGCGGGGATCGTACTTGAGCGAAGCGATGTTACTTCAGAGCCCCCAAACCACTGATCCACTGGTTGGAACGCGTGTTACTTCACCCGTCATCTTCATTCACCCATTCACCCAGAGGACCTCTTATTCATTATACTGAGCCAACATTTTTGTTTGTAGAGGCATGATTGTGTGCACCACCTTAGACTAGGTGAGGCTGATTGAAGGACAAGCGTCGCGAAGATGGCGCTCCTCGCACCAGCTCGCACCTCCAAGCGTGCGAGGTTGCGCGCCTTGACTACCTCGAAGACATTCAGCACGACAGTGAAGCCGATATCTGTGCAGGATTCACAATACGCGCAGACCCACACGACGCCCGATGTGATCAACTTTGGGTTGGGCCAGCCGTCCAAGTCGCTTCTGCCATTGGGGCTGTTCCAGCGCGCGGCCGCGCATCGCTTCCAGCCAGCACAGGACGCAGCGCTGCTGCAGTACGGAGCAGGAAGAGGATATGCTGGATTCCGCAAGGCACTTGCTAGCTTATTGAGCAGTACGTGCGCGGCTATGTCTTGGTCGCGAGATATAATAGTTGGACTATTGAACTGATTGACGGTTTGCAGACGCATACCGCTGCGAAGTCGACATGGATGAACTAATGGTCACCGCGGGCAACTCCCAGGCGATTTCCCATGTGGCGACTGTGCTGTCTCGCGACATGAAACGGCGTGCATTCGTGGAGCAGCCAACATATTTCTTGGCGTTCGACATTTTCCGAGAGCTGGGGTTGAGCCTCGAGTCTGTTCGCGTTGACCAAGACGGACTTGACGTGCGATGCGTCAATTTGGTGTGTGAGTGTGTACTGGCATACGTTTGACGCCGTTCGATGCTGAATACAGGTTGAGGCGCTGGAGCAGAAGTTGCGATCAGGAGACATACCTTCCTTCCTGTACACGATTCCGTTCTACCACAACCCCACGGGCGCGATCCTTCCCATCGAGAGGTGCAAGCGACTGATTGAGCTCGCTCGACAGTTTGACTTCAGTATTATCTCGGACGAACCCTACAATCTGTTGGGGCAGACTGGGATGAACCATCGTTCGTTGGCGTCTTACGACGAATCAGGACGAGTCATCTCGCTCGGCAGCTTTTCGAAAATCCTCGCCCCAGGACTACGACTCGGTACATCTAATCTACTGGATATTGTATTGTGAGGGCTGTTAACCCTGAACATGATCGCTTGCAAATCTTAGGTTGGGCTCAAAGTCAACCATGCACGATCGACAAGTTGGCAGCATTAGGACCTATTCGAAGCGGCGGTGGTCAGAACCCTATGACTGCTGCCCTTGTTCATAGCCGTACGTTGCCCTGCTCTTGTACTAGTATGCAATTATTCCGCGGGTGGTGAATGACTAAAAGCTTTTGAGTGGTGACACTTAGTTCTCGATGAACAGTTGCTGGTACCGCACATCGCAATGCTACAAGATACATTCGCACAGCGCAAACGCATTTTGTGCGATTCTCTATGCGAATTTTGTCTCGACTGCAAGTTTCGCGAGCCAGACGGAGGGTACTTTGTGTGGGTGAAACTGCCCATGGACGTGAGCGCTGACGATCTGTACGACGAGGCTATCGCTCGCCACGGCGTCGCGTTCACGCCAGGCTCGCGATGTGCTCTCCCTCTCGCCGCAAGTGGAGACTCATCACCACTGTCAGCTCATAGCCAGCACATCCGCCTTTCATTCGCATTCTATGACGAGGAAGAGATTCGTGAAGGAATCCAGCGACTCGCGCGAGCACTCGACGCACTCCGGACTCGTGACCACCCCAACAGAACAAATCGATCCTAACTAATGCGCGCTCCCCTATTCAACCGAAACAACATTGAAGCTTTCACCAGTTCAACTTTCACCAGTTCAGTTTAGCTCCATCAGCGGCTCTGGGCGACGAGTGCAGATGGCAGAGGGCGCAGCACAATCCACCACGTCCAGTCCATAGGATCCTGTGCTGAGGCACCTACGTCATACTAGTGAATCGCTGCCCGTCCGCAGACAGGCAATGATGACACGCACGTGCAACCTGGACAAGTTGCTGTGACGGCTCCACAGCTCAGGCTGCTTGGTGGCGACGTCATGTGTTTCCGTCCCGAATAGAGCGCCTCCTCAGTTTTTCAACCCACAACCCTACCCCGGGTTGGTTTGACATTCTATTCTGATAGTGTCGATTACACCATTTTGTGTCTTACTTGTTTTTTGTAAGCTTATCTTGTCTTTCGTGTGGGCCACACCACATTTTCTTCCATTTTTTTGTTCCTTCAGAATTTTCGCTCGTGAAAGATGACGCGCTCGTGGTGAAGAGATCCTGGTATTTTGGAGCTGGTTGCACTTTCCGGTGGCACCACTCCACTTGTAACTTGGCCAGTTTGCACGTCAAAATCCAGCGCGTCGTCCAAGCCCAACGAGGTGCGTAGCCGCTGCTTGCGCCGCTGCTGTGACGCGCCGCGTCTGATTGCGTTGTCCGCTGCTGAGCCAGCGAGACGTGTGGCGTTCGTCCGTCCGCGCAACCAACAACGCGATCCATGTCGGCGCGCGATCCGCTCACTTCCGTTGTTTTATTTTTTGGTTACAGGCCCAAAACGCCGCCCTCTCATCGAATAGAGGACTTCATCCTGCCCCATGGCGACCAAAAAGTCCAACAACCCCATCGTGGCGACGACGGCTGGCGCCGTGGCCGGCGGCATCGAGACCCTGGTCATCTGGCCGATGGAAATGATCAAGACCAACATGCAGCTGGGCACAATGAAGCAGCACTATTCGGGCATGCTCGGCGGCTTCCGCTACCATGTGCGCACGGACGGCGTGCTCTCGCTGTATCGCGGTCTCGCGCCCGTGCTCATCGGCTCGATCCCGAAGGCTGGCATCCGCTTCGGTGCGTTCGATTTTTTCAAGCACAAGTTTGCCGGTGAGAAAGGCGAGACTCCGTTGCGCAATCTGGCTGCTGGCATGGCTGCCGGAGCGATCGAGGCTACTGTGGCTACAACACCGGTACGTACATTCTCATTGCTGACCTGAAACCATGAAGAGGGTGACCACACTGAATGGTGCACTTTAGATTGAAACCCTCAAGACCAAGCTCATTGGCGCCAATGCCGGTATGTGGCAGGGTACCAAGATGATTCTCGCGAAGGAAGGCATCCGTGGTATGTACAAGGGCCTTGTCGCGACGATCCTCAAGCAGTCAAGCAACCAAGGACTGCGATTCATGTGGTTCACCGAGTACAAGCGCCGCATCTCGCCCGAAGTGCTCGAGCGCAATAACCTTATCAGCGACGCCAAGAACATGACCAACGCGCAGCACGCCGCATACAGCCTCGTGGGTGGCATCTCTGCCGGCATCTTCAGTGTGTTCGGCAACAACCGTACGTTGACCTACCTTCTTACTGTTCTCTCATGTGTACGGTCAAGCCAACTACGTTTTGTTTGTTTATGGAGCAGCGTTCGACGTCGTCAAAACTCGCATGCAAGGCCTGGAGGCTGCCAAGTACAAGGGGACGGCTGACTGTGTGAAGCAGATGCTTCGTCACGAAGGCGTCCTGGTGTTCTACTCGGGAGTCATCCCTCGCCTCGGGCGCGTAATCCCAGGTCAAGGCGTAATCTTCATGACGTACGATGCCGTCTCGCGCGCCGTCTCGGCCTTTATTGAGAAGGACAAGCAATAAATATCCCTATGCAGAGCAGCGTCAATTTTGATTGTACAAAATTGAAAAAAAGACCAAAGATTGGCAAACACAATCGAAGGTGTGGTGACTTAGATGGAAGGGTTTGCGTCTGTAGTCGTGAGTGGGTATTTCTTCTGGTGCACGATCCGAACGAATGCTGTCACGCTCTCTGACGCCCTGAGCAAAGACGCAGACAAAATGTAAGTCCATTGCCTACAAAGGGAGCGTACATTCTGCACAACGCACCGCTGACACGCCTCTGACGCCGCAAAGTACTGTTCTTCTGACAGCAAGCCGCTCGTGACGGAGGTGAGCACGCCGCCGCCGCTGGTGCTGGAGTTGGCCGTTGTGAGGAGCGACTTCGATTGCTGAGCAACAATAACACATTCCGTTGGTTACCCCTCATCCAAACCAACCACCGCAGAGAAATCGTATCGGGTTTGCACCTCTTCCTCTGTTAGACTCGGGTCTAAAAAGAGCGTTCCGTCCGGGAGCATCGCGCAGGTCGAGGACGCGACGACCGCGAGCATAGGGACGCCGGCGTCCATGAGCGCGAGTGTCGTGGCGTTGATCGCCACCGACAACAGCGAGCCGTTGTCTTCAATGACCTGGACGACGATGCTGATGACGGCGCGCGGGTAGTCCTCGGCAATCACCAGCGGCTCGAACGTGCGGCGAATCAGCTGCTCGTACTCTTTCTCCTTAGAGCCTGTTCACAACAACCGCACCGAGAAGCGTCAGATACACCTCCTCATGAATTGAGTTCAACGTTACAGCGCTGCGACATACTCACGATGCCCTTCTCCAGCTTGAAGCACACGTCGATGGTGACGCGGTCGATCTGCTCGTTGCGGCGCGACTTGGCCTGTCCCGGGCCGTAGACCGCGACCAGCACGGTGCTGTTGCCATGCGACATGCGCGCGGACCCGTCGGCGCGGAAGAGCGCACCCTGCTCGCTCGCGAACGGCCGCAGCTCGTTGCCCAGGCGGCCATCATGACGCTTCGCCGGATCCACCATTGCTTGTTGCTTGGTGCCGAAATATGCAAGGGCTTTCGGTTCCCAGTCAAATACCGAACTTAGCTGACGAACTTAGGAAGCATTCACCAACCTTCCTTAAATCAGTAGATCAGTGTAGCCATGTCCCACTAGTTCACGTAGATGCAAAAATCGTTCTACCCGCTCGTGCTCGTGGTGTGGCGACGGTACTCCTTGTCGTGGACGAGCACGTCGCGCAGCGCGGACAGCTCTGCGCGCCACATGTCCGCGGGGCTCGTTCGGCGCAGCTCGTAGAGTCGCGTGGCCTTGGTGTCGTGCTCGCTCTGCAGCTTCTCCACGTGTTCCTTGGTGAAGCTCAGCAGCGACGTGTTAAGCAAGTAGTCAAACTCGCGCTGGTGGTCGACACTGTCCAGTTCCGGATCTCCGTCGGAGGTTTCCTCTGTTGATCCATGAGCCACAAATGCTGACGCGGGAGAAAACTCGTGGCGCTTGAGAAGCTCCACCAGCTCCGACTTGGGGATGCGCTCTTTCAGAATCGACTGCAGGCTGCCCTCGGACACCTCTGTGATGAAGCGAATGCGGTTCTGCAGCTTGAGCACCTCTCGGCTCTGCTTGTCCTCTAAATGGGTCTTGCGACGCTCGTACAGTTGCAGGCGGATCGGAAAGAAGGCGCGAACTATGTCAGTGCTATTTTCGTACTTGGTCAGCTTGTTGTTGGCGTCGAACGCGTGCATGTTGGTCGTGCTGAGCGAGGAATCCAACTTGAACAGCTTCGTCAAGTGGTCGACGTCGCTGTCCATGAGCTTGTTGAGTTCGGCTCGTGCGAGCGTGACATCGAAGCGTACGTCACGCTCCGAGTGGTGTTCCGAAAACGACCGGATCGTCTTCTTGGCCACGAGGTCCCACAGCACCTTCTTGTAGTCCTCCACCCAGCGACCGACGGGCAGCTCGGAGATACGCAACGTCGACGTGTTCACTTGCTCGATCTTGCCGCGCGTCGCAAAGGATTGCTCTCCCAGCTGCTCAATCTCGCCTCGAAATCCTTTCACCCATGGGAGCATTGGCTCCAGCGCAGCGTCTGTGTCCTCGATGAGTCGCAGCAAGTTGTCGATGATCTCCACCGGGTGGTAGCTTGGGATCTGCGTGGACCAGCCGGTGCCGATGCCTTCAGATCCGTTAATGAGAAGCATTGGCACGATGGGCATGTAGTGATGCGGCTCCACCGGGTACCCATCGTCGTCCACGTAGCTCAAAAGCGCATCATCATCTTCGGGGAACAGCATACGGGTGTGCTTTTGTAGCAGCGTGAAGATGTAGCGCGGGCTCGCAGCGTCCTTGCCGCCTTGGAGGCGCGTGCCAAACTGGCCGGAAGGGTACAGAAGCGGCAGGTTGTTCGACCCAACAAAATCTTGAGCCATGTTCACGATCGTCGAGTGGAGCGACGCCTCGCCGTGGTGGTACGCGGTGTGCTCGCTACAGTAACCAGCGAGCTGGGCCACTTTCACCTCTTTCGTGAGCTTCCGCTTCAAGCACGCAAACAGCACCTTCCGCTGAGACACTTTCAGACCATCGACGACCGACGGTAGCGACCGGACGTTGTCGGCATGCGAGAACTGGATGAGCTCCTTGTTCACAAAATCTTTGTACGAGACCGCGCCGCTACTTGTGTCCAAGAACGCCTGCGACGAGTACTCATTCAGCAGCCAGTCTTTGCGGTCGCCAGCCCGCGTTTTGCTGAACACCATCTCCAGCGCGTCGCCGTCCGCATCTCCGTCCCACCTGAAGTCAATGAGGTGGCGGTCGAGGTCGCGAAAGTACTCTCGACCTTCGGTGCTGGTCGACGTCCCGAGACCCTTGTAGTACTTGATGCTGTAATGCTTGAGCTCGTCGTCCGGCAGCGAGCTCTTCCACTCCATGTACTCGGGGATGCTGTAGAACGACAGAATGTCGCTCTTCTTGCCCTTCTTCGGAGTGATTTTGATGATCGGCGTGATGAACTCACTGATGAATCCGTCCGTTTGCAACAGCTCCGGCCAGAACGTGTGGAAGAGGTTGAACAGTAAGCCTTTGATGTGGGATCCGTCGTGGTCCTGGTCAGTCATGATGATCACCTTGCCGTATCGAAGCCGCTCGCGACTCTCCGGCGTGTCGTACTTCTCGCCCATCTTCATGCCGAGAATCGTACACAGATGAGCAAATTCGGCATTTTTGGAGAGTTGAGCGTCAGTCGCGTCGCGCACGTTGAGCACTTTCCCACGCAGCGGGAACACGCCGTACCTGTCTCGCCCCACGACCGCCAATCCAGCGACGGCGAGCGCCTTGGCCGAGTCTCCTTCCGTTAGAACCAGCGCGCACTCTTTTGACCGCGCACCGCCGGCGTGGTTGGCATCTTCAAGCTTTGGGACGTTGACGCTGGTGCGCGACCGCGCGGTACCCGACACTTTCTTCATCAGCGCCGCGCGCTGCTTGGACTTGGCGGCGTCGACGACGCGCTCGACCACGCCCGAGTTTGCCACGACCATCTTGAGGAAGCGGTCGGAGAGGATGCACGACGAGCCGTAGGTGGTCGGTCGAGACGACATGTACTCCTTCATTTGCGAGTCGAACGTCGGATTCTCGATCAGACAGTTGATGAAAACCGCGACGTGCGGCTTCACCTGGGCAGCCGAGAGATTGAGCTCGGGGTGTTTCTTGTTGATGTGATCAGCGACGCGCCGGCAGATCTGGTCGTTTACGTAGTTGACATGTGTGCCGCCACGCAAGGTCGACATGCCGTTGACGAAACTGACTTGGACAAACCCGACGTCGGACGGCAGTACGCCCACTTGCCAGCGCTTATTGATCTTCGAATAGATGTATTCTGCGCGAGGCGCTGACTCTTCGTCAACCACGGCGCCATCCGCCAATGAAGCCGTCGTGGACTGTTGGAACGTTTGCAGGTACGATTCAAAGCCCGCGATCGGCAGCGGCTCGCCATTGAGTGTGACCTGAACGTCGGACAAGCAGCCCGCGACGTCCACCACACGCTTCTTAAGCACTCGCGTCATGCCCGTCGTGAGCTTCTGCATGTCGAATTTGGCCAAATCGGGTGAGAACGACACGCGCGTAAAGTCTTTTGCTTTCGGATCCATCCGCGAGATCTCGGGCTCGCCACGTTCGCGCATGTTGTTGCGCCACACCTGCTTATACCTGAGGCCGGCGGCGCTGTCGCCCGTTTCCACGACGAACTCGTGGCTGAAGATGTTGGTGAGCTTGGCGCCGTAGCCGTGGCGACCGCCCGTGAGCCGCGCGCTGCTGTCGTCAAAGTTGGAGCCCGTGAGCAAGTGGCCCAGCACGAGCTCGGGCACATAGACCTGCTCGCCCTTGTGGAACTGCACGGGGATGCCGCGCCCGTCGTTGTGCACCGAGATCCACGGCTTGAATCCATTGGCTTTCGAGCCCGGGTCCACTACCACGTCCAAGTGGCGCATGGTCGGGTCGCGCACTTTGTTGTCCACGGCGTTGACGATGATCTCATCGAAGATCTTGTACAGCGCCGGGACGTATTCCACAACCTGCTGCTTCATACGCAGCTTGTCGTCTTTGTCCGACTTGGATAGCATCCACATGCTGTCGCGCGCCATCTCGACTGAGCCGATGTACATGCCTGGGCGCAGAAGCACGTGCTCGAGCGGCGTTTTCTTCTGGTAGATCTGCTCTACAGTCTCTTCCAACAGCGAGGACGAGAACCGACGCAGTGCGCCAAAGGATGCGCCATTCAGTCGATGCAGTGCGCTGCGATGACGCGCCAACGACGACGACGTTGAAGAGCTCCAGTTCGCCATGATGCTCAACTGGCGTGTCGTCACTAAGGGATATCTCGGCACGAGCGCGTCGCTAGAAGCGCGCGATTGCGCGAGCAGCACTGCCGCACGCAGCGCCTCAGCTTGCGCGGCATGTGGCTGCACGCACGCGCCTGTGTGGCGCAGCGCGCGCCGCCGACAGCCTGCGACGGGCGCCTTCCACATCGCGATCGTTGCGCCTCCTTTCTGTGGTGGCGGCCACCGTCATCAAATTGGCAGTCAAATACGAACCTCCCTTACAATACGAACCATGCTCCTTCCAACGACACAATTACGGGGAGGTCACTAAAAGCTGCAAAATCAAATGATTGTGTTCGTGTTGGGGAACAAACCCAACAAACCCAACGGGAGGTCAGTCTTGCGAGGGGGTCAAGACGCCAACAAGCGCGGGAAGAACAGGCCACGATGACCGACAACCATGGCGGCGCGGCCAAGCCTCGTGCGTCCACACGCAGCGCGCGCGCGAACCAAGAGCGCAAGGAGATCCTGGAGGCTGCGCAGGCGCTGCCGCTTGCACCAGAAGCGGCCGCTGCGGGTCTAAACTCGTCCCACGTCAAGCCTCGGGAGCCGACGGCCGAGGCGGCGGCCAGCGGAGAGACCATAGCCAACGTCGCGTCTGACGAGGTAGCGGACGACCACACCAGCACGCGGCGAAGTGCCAGGCGCGCGGTGACCAAGCCGCAGCACCCGAGCGCTGGCGCGGGGTCCGCATCGCCCACGACAGAGACGGATGAGAGCGCCGCCGAGGAAGCAGTCGCACCGCCGTCGGACGAGAGCAAGCCGGCGAGCGCCGAGGCTGTGGCTGAGTTTGTGACGAACGGAGGGACACTGGCTGCGGCGGCCACGCGCTTTGGCATCTCGCGCGCGGAAGTGACGAAGATTGTAAAAGAGACGACTATTCCGAGTGGCGCGTCAGCGTCGGCGCCTAAGCACAGCGCGCCAGTGGCGTCTGGAAAAGATACTATGCAAGACAAAGACCAAGCGATACCGTCCACAAACCATGCTGCTACAGAAGACGATGCCGCTGCCACACACAAAGAGCCGTCGACCGCATCGGCTACCGCACAGAGCGAGTCAACCAAGACGCAGACAGACGTGGCTGCTCTCCACCAGTCGCTCCAGGTGTCGTCCGCTGCCGATCACACGAATGACGCGCCCATGAATCTAGCAAACGATCTCAAGCGAAGCGCCGAC
This sequence comes from Pythium dissimile, assembly GCA_023336445.1. Taxonomy (NCBI): domain Eukaryota; phylum Oomycota; class Peronosporomycetes; order Pythiales; family Pythiaceae; genus Pythium; species Pythium dissimile. Next base: position 92,825 of record JAADWZ010000046.1, read on the forward strand.
GCATTGGCGGACGTGGGCAGCGACACTGGCGTCGGAGGCAGCGGCTCCGCCGTCCCAAAGGCCAAGCGCGTTCGAAAGACACGAGAAGAAAAGCTGGCAATTCTCGCATTCGTGGACGATGGTGGCACGCACGTGGCGGCGGCCGAGAAGTTTGGCGTTTCTCGTACAGCGGTGACCAAGATGGTGAAGGAGCGCGAGATCATCATGAGCGGCATCACAGGGAAGCAGCACGCCGTCGCCAACGGCGCCGCACCTGCTGTCGCTCTCCCAGGGGCTTCGTATGTACACACAGCTGCAGCGCCGGCGCTGTTAACGGCTTCGAGCAGCGCCTCAGCTGGATCTGCGACCAGGAAGACCAGAGCCGCGACTTCAACGGCGAGTGTTGCCGCCGCGCGTCCGCAGCAGACTGGAGATGGCGCGCCACACCCAAAAGCCAAGCGCGTGCGCAAGACCAACGAGGAAAAGCTGATGATTCTCGAGTTTGTCGAGCGCGGTGGGTCCCAGGGAGCCGCCGCAGAGAAATTTGGCGTGTCGCGGACGGCCGTCACCAAGATGGTGAAAGAGAGAGAAGCTATCACGGCACAGGTCATGTCAGGCAAGAGCAACCACCGCAAAGTACTTCAGTATCAGCACAAACTCTCGATCATCGAGGACATGCTGTACAAGTGGCAAGTCCAGGTGGAAAACGACGCACCGAACCTAAAGATCACGGGGGATCTGCTGCAGTCGAAAGCCGTCGAGTTCCGGGACAAGATCTTGACCGAGTGGAAAGGCAGTTTGGAGCCGGAAGTTGTCCAGTCGCTGAGTGATTTCAAGGCCTCGAACGGGTGGTTGCATCGGTATCTCCAACGAAGGAACCTCCGCACTGCTTCCAAGCGTGAATACCATCGACGCGCTGGCGCGAACGGCGGCGGGACGGCCCCACAAATCTCCTCCGACGCGTTGAACGTCAATATTTTCGTCGGGGACATTACAGAGCGGCTCCGCGCGGTTCCAGTACAATGCATTTGGAATATGGATGAGCTCGCACTGCTGCCCAAGACTTTCGTATCACCAGCCATGAAAGAGTCAGGCGAAGGTTCGCAAGCCGCAGATCGTCTTACTGTTGCCTTGATGGTCAACGCAGCTGGTGAAAAGTTCAAACCCCAGGTGGTAATATCGGAGTCGCTGATGGAAAAGGTTGACCCGCTCCAAAAAGCCTTGTCAAGCGTCCACGTGACGGCGCAACAGAATGCGTGGCAAGACACGACGGCGCTCGCTCTCTACCTCCACGCCGTGAGTTCCGAGGCCAAGCAGCGCGTGGAAACCTGGTACATCGTGATGGATGCGAGTCCCTCGCATTTGGAATTCGCGCAGCTAGTGGACCCGGCAGGGTCATTTGAGCAAGGATACCGATTTGAAAGCTTGGTTCTCCTCTTGCTGCCGCCTCATGCTGCACTCGAGCTGCAGCCCATCCACCATGGAATTTCGCGCGTCTTCAAAGCAGCCTACCGACAGTCGATGCTCACGGCACTCGTTCAGAAGTGGATACAGTTGGCAGCCGCGGATACGACGACTGGGGCGCGGTTTAATCTGCACAGCCAGGTCGATGCGTTGGAAGAGTTAGGGTGGGTCTCCCAAGCGTGGGACGCAGTTCCTGGGGCGCTGATTCGCCATTGCTGGGTGCGGAACGGCCTCCTCTCATCTCCACAACTCGCTCAGATCAGCCAGGACAATTCGCGCGCGGTGGAAGCGGAGCTCTTCCGCTCCCTTTCGGACACGCTCACTTCAATCAGTGAACAAGGTGACGGCGCTTTGGCACGGGCGCTTGGTCTACCAGTACTCGACTCCAGCTCATCACCGTCGCTGCTGGACCAAGTGAACGCGCTTATCACATTGGATGACAACGAACCAACAGGTGTGCAGTGAGTCAAGCATGTGGGATGGATACTGGAAGAGATTAACTTGATTTACAACGGTTCTGTAGAGCGGAAGATCGACATCAACGCAATGTCTTCGACCACAAGTCATGTGATAACAGAGACAGACGCCAACGGAGACCTTCGCGCGCTCGTATGATCAAGCCAGAAGTCCACGATGCTGCAATCGTACTGTACATAGGAGGTGAAGCCGTTTGGTACTCTAGGAGGCTCTCGATCGACGAGAAGCCTTGCCAATATGATGTGCAGTTTGCTTTCCAACCGCTCCAGGTTCAAGTTGCTATCCGTCGTCTAGGCGATGCGATCCGGCCCCTTTCTTGTTCAGCCGCCAGGCTCGTCGGCCCCACCCGCCGAGTCGCCTTTTTTCAGCACTGGAGCCGAGTTGGTTCGGCCCATAAGCGCGTTGTTGTTGCCGCTCCCGGAAGATATCGGCGGCAGCTTTTTGTTCGCCGGCGACGTCGCCGACGCGTCCATTCCACCGGCGCGGCCGTTCCACTCGGCTTCTTTGCGCGCGAGGCGCCTCGCCTCCTCCTGCTGCCTCTTCTTCTGAAGCGAGAGCTTCTCCTTCTGTTTCTTGAGCGACGCGGCTGAAATGGGGCGCACGCGCGAGAACAAGCGGCCACTCTCTTTGTCCACCGAGTTGGCAGCAGCTGGAGTTGAGCCGCCGGCGAAACCATGGGCGCCGTCTTTGATCTTAAGCTTGAACGCACTCGCGGTCCCACCGCCAGCGCCTCCACCTCCGCCACTGCTGCCGATCCGCTGTCCGCCATGGCGGGCATCGTCTCCATCGACATCGTCCAACAACGAATCCCGCAGGCCGTTCAGCTCCGGCACTGACGTCTGCTCACGCACGTCAACTACACATATCGTTTCAACCCCAATTAGCCCCGTGTTGGAGCCTGGCACAGTGGGCAGAGGCCCCATGGCGGTGCTCATCGCGTGGGCGTCCGCCAGCAACGGTGGCGCGGACGTGGTGCCCAGCGCTTCGATCTTGCCGCCTGCATGGACGTACACGTGCTTGACGCGGTCGTTCCTCTCCAGCGCCTCGGCAAGCACTTTGATACCGTCTCGACTGATCCGGTTGCACCGCAGGTCCACGAGCCGCAGCTGGCAGACGCTGCCGTTACTTAAGATCGCAGCAATCGCGCGGGCGCCTTCGCTCGTGATCGCGTTGCCGCGCAGTTGAAGCTCTTTGACGTTTGGTGCATTTCGCAGCAGAGCAGCAATCGCGTGGACCTCCTCGTCGCCGACGCCGCTCTCCGGGAGCTTAAGCACGCCAACATCGTCAGCGCTGGAGCCGCCGCTTGTAGCTGCTGCTGCTGGTCGAGCGAGCTGCCTCGATTTGACCTCGTGCACGTACCGAAGCAGCGTCTTGCGCTTGGCGTCCTCCTCGGTCGTGAGCTTCTCTTGTATCAGCTGGGTCTTGCGTGCGAGATGCTGGATCTGCTCGCTCTTGAGCGCCAGCTGCTCGCGAATGTCCTCGCTGGCGTCCTCGGCCGCCATGACGCTCGTGAGCAAGAACGCGATCCGCTCCACGAGCAGCTGCTTGGTATTCATGCTCTTCTGCGCACGCTTGAGAAACGCATTGGTGGTCGACTTGTCCAGGAACTCCACGGCCTTCTGGACGGCCTGGGCCGACAGATTGGTTCGTTTGGCTTTGATCACCAAGAGGCCGCCGTGCGACGACCGCGCCTCCACGTAGAAGCGCCCATGAATGGCCGTAGCCAGATCATCAGGGTGCTGCTCGCTGTTGTTGTTGTTGTTGTTATTGCCACGCTCCGGGTGAGGGTTGGGATCCAGTGGGTTCGCAAAGCCCGCGGTCTCGAGTGCGACCAACAGCTCCGCCATCTTCTTCTGGAGAGCCTCGAACTGGATGGTCACGGCGCCCAGCTCGTCCTGCTTGCAGCGCAGCGCCTCGGTCACCACGCGGTTGCTCTCGGCCGTGGCAAACAGTTTCTGCGTGAGCTCGGCGGCCTTCTCCTGCATGCTCGTGATCTGCGCATGCATCTTCTTCATCTCCTCCTTGGTCACGATCTTGGCTTCTTCGTCGGCCTGCATCTTGTTGAGCAGGAACGCGATGCGGCCGCTCATGGTTTTGACCTTTTCTTCAAAGTCTTTGCGTTCTTCCGCCTCTTTCAGCTTGGCCTTCACTTCTTCGCTGCAGCGGATGCTGAGCTGCGAGTTGTGCTTCTTTAGCGCCTGGATCTGCTCGAGCAGGACCTTCTTGTCCATCTCCGACTTGACGCGCGCTTTGCCTTCGTTCGTGCCCTCTTTCAGTAGTCGCGAGTTTTTCTTCTTGAGCGCCAGCATCTCGAGCTCCTTCTGCTTGAGCCCCTCGATGGCCTTGCTCTTGCCTAGTTCCGCGAGCTTGAGCCGCTCCAGCAGCTGGAACACCTTCTCGGCCATTTCGCGCAGCTGGTCCGCCGAGTCGCGGTTCTCGGCCTCCATGCGCGTCCGCTCCTGCTCAGCCTTCTCGAGCCGCTGCTGGAGTTCCTGCTTGTCTCTCATTAGATTGCCATTCTCGATGAAAAAGTTTTTGTTGGCGTCGATTTGCGCGCGCTTGGCCTTGGACTCGAGCTGCAGCTGCGTCTCGAGCTCCTGGGTGCGCTCGTGAAACTTGCGCAGCTTCTCTTCCATGGCATTGAGCTGGTCATCCGTGTGGCGCTTGGCTTCTTCAAGGTGCTGGATCTTCTCCAGAAGCTGGTATTGCTTTTCCTTGCGGACGCGCAGCTGCTCTTGCAGCGCTTCGACCTCGACCTGGGTCTTCATCCGCAGCTCCGTGTTGCACGACCGCAATTGGTCGTTTTCGTTGCGCAGCAGCCGCACTTCCTCGGCCCGCAGCTGGCCCTCGCGCGTGGCTTTGGTGGCGATCTCTTCGTGGGTCCGTGCGGTCGCGAGCAGCGACGCGTACCGCGTCTGAAGCGCATCGAGCTCGCCCTTGACGGCGCTGGTCTCTTTCGCGAGCGCCGACGCTTGCGACTCCTCGTGCTCCAGCAGACGCAGCAGCTCCGTGTTGTGGTCCATCAGCACTTTGATCTGCGTGTCACGCTCCTCCATGCCCGTCTGCACCTTCTTGAGGTTGGTCTCAGCGGCGCGCGCTTTGCTCTGCAGCTCAAAGTTCTGGTCACGCAGCGCGCGGCTCTCGTCGTCCACGTGGAGTTTGTGCAGTTTGAGCGCGTTGATCTCCTCGTCCATGATGTTGAGCGACGCCAGCAGGTGCGAGTTCTGCTCGCTCAGAATCTTCATCTGCTCGTCTTTCATGGCCAGCGCCTCGTTTGCACGCGTCTCCTTGTTGCCTTTCTGCGCCATCGCCGCCAGCAGCGACGCGGCGTCGCCGTTCGGGCCGCCGCCGGAGCGGAAAGGCGACTGGCTCATGTGCAGGCGGCGGGCTGTCGAGTTGGACCAGCGCAAAAAGCGACAGAGCAGTGCTGACGTTGGCGAGCTTGCTCTTGGTGAGAAGCGACCTATCTCCGCGTGCACTCACTGGAGGCATTGCTCGCGGTATTTGCTCCTGGTCGCGTCAAGTTTACCACCAACGTGTAGCCATATATAGATATTTATTCTTATTGCAGAAATAAGCTGCATTGAAAGAGTATATTCCCAAAAAGCATGTCGAACATGCTGTAAATTTGACGCGTAACCAGCTGAAGCTCTCTGCATGCTGATTGGTCGGTTTGGACATCCCAGAACGATGGCAGCTGTTGCCTTTTTATCAGACGCTTCGGGAATGAAGGCGGCAGAGGACGATCATCGAGCACATGGGAATAGTGTTAGTGGGTGCAGACACGCAAGTCGCAACCCAAAAGTCAATCATTCCCGGATTTCAACTCCGTTCCCATTCGCGTTGTCCAGCGTCAGCAGTCTTCCCCACCTGCGCCGGTTGGTCCACGGAATAGTTTAAACCAAGCTTCTCCCACCTCCAAAATGGGCTTCCACATCCCCGACTCCCCACGCGCCAGCTCAAGAAGCGCGGCGGAAGTGCGGTCGGTCTCAGTCTCGGTCGGCACCTCGATGGGCAGTGAAGAGCGACAATCGCCGGTTCCAGTTCATCACCACCGTCGACGCAACGCGATGGTGCCGATTCTCGCCATGGAGGCGTTGGACTTCCAGAACCCGGACAGAGTTAACACGAACGACCCGACGCAGGCGCTGCGGCAGTTCCAACAAGAGCTCCGCCGTCGAGGCATCACCATCCCACAGTCTGACCAAGCGCCCAAGAACGCAGATAGCAACACTGCCACTGCGGTTGACGCTGGTATGTGAATAGACCAAGTCGAAACTTTGCCACATCAGCGCGTTTGCTTACCTGCACTTTAACGAATCGCGCAGGTCCCGCGCTGCCTTCGGCCCCCATCCCTGTGTTGCCATAGATTCGTTCCAATACGGCGACTTCCATATTTTAGATGCATGTTCGACCATAAATACATCTTTCTTAGGTGGACCACCTGGAATGAGATATTCACTCGTTAGGGTTTGTGAAATTTCCGCTAAAATTTTGTCTTGGAGCTGTTTGTGGTTTTGCAAAAACAGATCGAGCCAACCCCCGGGGGTGCAAAGCGCGCGAAAGCGAAGAGCTACGGACCTATCCGTCGTGTCCCTGTGGATCGTCGCAGGATTGGCAACGTAGATGAGCAGCCACCATCACGGCGGCTCGCAAAACGGCCAGTCGGGCGGGTTGATGGCGCCCACGCCGGCAGAGCAGCTCGCGCGGCTCGTCGCGCGCCACTCGCTACCCGAGGAGCACGTGGCCAAGCAGCTCGGCTGGGACCTCGATCAGCTGAGGTCGTACTTGGCACCCGAGAACCGCCAGGCGACGACGATCCTTCAGCGGGCGAGCTATGCGTCACCAGAGGTGAGAATTGCTGGTGGGCCGAGCATGGAAGAAGCAGAGAGTTGACATACTGACTGGATTCAGATGGAACACGCCGTTGAGAAGCTGCTCGAGCGCTATGAGGTCGCCCAAGCGGCCAGCATTGTCAAGCGAACTGCCGCCACGCTGATAGTGTCCGCTGCGCTCACAATGCGACGCGCGCATGCGATACCCCAGGTGGGTACGAACACGGGAAGAGGTATTGGCGAAATGGACAAGATTCTGATTCGTTTCGCAATTGGGATCTGGGCGTGTCCCACATTTTGGTGTCCTCACAGCTCGCGCGATATATGACTGATCGACGGAGTGTCTTCCAAGCGGTGACGTCCATGAACTCAGCGCGTGATGGTCCGGCACAGTCGTCAAACAGCATTGGGAACAGAAAGCGGAAACGACGGGCGGTTGCAACACCATTGTCCGAACTCAAGACGCTGTCACGGCTGGCACCATCAACGGACCTGCTGTGCCCGATCCGCATCGACATCGACGCCGACGGCGTGAGATTCCAGGACACGCTACTTGTCAACGGCGTGGCACCGGGAATTTCACCGGAGCAGATTGCGGCTCGTATTGCTCACGACGAACGGCTGAGCGACGTGGTCCGAGATGCCATCAGCGAGTCCATCAAGCGCCAGCTTCTCACGTTCTCGTCTTTTATCGACGTCTCATCCGAGTCGCTGCACCCCATCCACTTGGATATCGTGATTGGAGACATCGCGGTGAGTTGCGTGTGCTCTTTACAAAGATTGTTCTCATTCCACCAACTCACACTGCATTTGCATGGAGCAGCTTCGTGATCAGTTCGAGTGGGATATCTTCAGCGACCTCAACAACGCTGAATCGTTCGCTGGAACGCTGTGCGCGGACCTGAGCTTGCCTCGGGTGTTTGAGCCTGCGATCGCGTTCTCTATTCGCGAGCAAGTGTACGCGTACAGGCGGATAGTGTACAGCAAGCGCTGGATCGGCAACGATCCTCTCGCTCAAAAGATCGCAGGGCAAGCTGCGACGCTTCAGCCTCGGCCTCTCGCCATCAGTACAATTGATGCGGTGGAGGATACTGTTGTTCGCGAGCCAACCGAAACAGGTACCGATCGGACCCCTTTGCGCATATCGGCCGAAGATAACATAAGTATTGGATCTCTAGTGTTATGGCAGCCAGTCGTGAGTGAATTGGGCAAAGACGAGCTCCAGTATTTCTCCGCCAAGATCATGACATCACGCAGGTACAGTGAGCTGGCAACTTCACTGGCTAAAAAAGCGCATGTATTCATCTATTGAATGTGTAGATCAACCATGCCGAAGAAGCAAACTACTGCGCCGCATGCGAACGGCCACGTTGCGAAGCGAAGAACGCCCAAGTACCGCAAGGTACGATCCCGCTTTCAACACTTGAGGGCGCGTAGAGCTCACTTTTTTTTTTGCGTAGGAGCACAAGGCACCTCGCCCGATCAACCCGTTTATTTTGTACTGCCAACTGCAAAAAGATCTTTTCTCAGGCCCCAAGCAAAAGCGGTCGGCAGCCGAGTCGCGGAAAATTCTCGGCGACATGTGGCGCAAGATGAGCGACGAGGAGAAAGAATACTACGCGCAGCTCACCGAGGTCGAGAACGAGAAGCGGCGGCGCGACCACGTGCTGGATATGCGCGACCGCGCGATCGGCGAGTGGGAGGACGACGAGGCGCGGCGCATGGGTCTCCTCGGCTCAAGCGTTCTCGACTCGACGACCGAGCACGTGCGCGGGAGGCCGCTTCAAGTCGCAAACCACCCACTGGTGGAGCTGGTCA
>JAADWZ010000460.1:0-25839 GCA_023336445.1 Pythium dissimile
CACCTCGCGCGAGTGCATGCACAGCCCGCGGATTTCGGTCTCGCTCAGGTTCACCTGCTTGCCCGGGCGCGCGCCGCGCACGCTCAGCAGCTTCTCGATGATGCCGTCCACGTCGATCGGTTCCAGCGACGACGCCATGGTTCCTGTTCTGCAAAAGTGTTCTCTGGGCGGGTGTTTTCTGCGTTTCCGCTCACTCTCGCAGGCCGCGGCCTTTTCGCCCCAGTTTCTTCCAGCACCAGCAGTGGATCAACAGGAGCCAGCGCACGCATCCCTCTGATACGCTATATTCGACCTGATCATCAATACATAGAGGTACCCCTACCTCATTTAGTCCCGTGTTAAAATGAAAGTGTGGGTTCATCAAACGAGGGACAACTGAAAACACAACGTTCTGGGATCAGGTGAAGACAGCCAATCAAGCAGATGAAAGTGGTATGATTGGCTGGAAATGGATTCTTTTTCATTATAGCCAATTGGAACACTAGGTAGATTTCAATTGGCTGAAATGACTGACCGGCTGACTGAGATCTGTGGCGTGCGGTGCCACCAACAGCTCCATTCCTCGTTGATTGACACCATGGCGCTCGTGCTGGATGGCAAGGCGTGCAGCCAGGCCATCGAGGCCGAGCTCGCCGCCGAGATCCCGACGCTGCGCGTCACGCCCACGCTTGTGCTGGTGCTCGTGGGCTCCAACGCCGACTCCAAGACCTACATCCGCCTCAAGAAGAACGCTTGCGGCCGCGTGGGCATCGCCGTCCACGTGCTCGAGCTGCCCGACGACGTCTCGCTCGACCACCTGACCCAGCTGCTCCAGAGGCAGAACAGCGACCCGGCTGTCCACGGCGTGCTCGTGCAACTGCCGCTGCCCGCGCACCTGCAGCCGCATGAACAGACCGTGCTCCACACGATCGCGCCGGGCAAAGACGTAGACGGACTCCACCCGGCGCACTTTTTCCAGCTGCCCAGGGCCGCGCAGAGCCACAGCGGTCACGCCGCGCTCGAGCCCTGCACGCCCGCGGGCTGTCTAGAGCTGCTGACGCGCAACGGCATTGACGTGGCGGGCAAAGATGTGGTCGTGGTCGGCCGCGGCCAGTTAGTCGGGCTGCCGCTCACGCTCATGCTGCTGCGGCGCAATGCCACGGTCACGACGTGCCACTCGCACACGCAGAACCTGGCGAGCAAGATCCAGCAGGCCGACGTCGTGATCGTCGGCACCGGCCAGCCCGAGCTCATCAAGGGCGCGTGGATCAAGCCCGGCGCCGTAGTGGTCGACGTTGGCATCAACTACGTGGACGACGCGAGCGCGAAGAGAGGCTACAAGATTGTGGGCGACGTCGAGTACGACGCCAGCAAGCAGCGCGCGTCCGCGATCACGCCGGTGCCCGGAGGCATCGGCCCCATGACCATCGCCATGCTGCTGCAAAACACCGTCGCCAGCGCCAAGTTCGCGCAGACCAGCGAATAGGCCAGACAGGACACCTCCCCCCCCCCCACCACCTCAAATAACCCACGCTTTTGATGCATTGCAGGGAAAGAGTCTCGCTCGCCCTCTTTCTTCCTTTTATCCTGCTCCACCAAGAGCCACCCGCGGCGTTGATGGCCGCCGGTGGCTCAGATACTGTACGGAACGACCACAAAACACGACCAACTCGCTGTCTCATCTATACCCGGTGGCGCCGTCCATGGACGACGCCTCATACTCGACCGACGACCCCGCCTGGTCGATCCCGTTCTGCTGGTACGACGCGCCTTCGTACGTGAAGCCCGCGAACGTGTACGACATATTCCGCAGCGTGCTGTTGCGGATGCTGCCGCTCGGCTGCTGCCCGCTGCTCAGACTCTCGGACGGTGGACGCACGGCCGACGTGCTGTCTCGCAGCGCGTCCGTCGCGATGCTCAGCCCGTCGCTCTCGATCTGCGCCAGCGGCAGCTTGGTGAACTCCTCTTCAAAGTTGGCCGCGTCGATCGGGTCAGTGTACTGGCACGGCCGGTACAGCGGCTGCATCTCGCGGTGGTACAGCAAGTTCCAGTCGATCTCGGCGAAGAACGGGTGGTACGTGATCTCGCGCGGGTCCATCGCACCAAGCCGCTTGGCCGGGTCTCTTGTGAGCAGACCTTGGATGAGATCCATGGCCTCGGCGCTCATGCCTTCCGGGAACTCGAGCTTGGCTTCTCGCAGGCGGTTAAATAGCTCTTGGCGGTCCTGCGTGTACCAGGGTGGCCGCCCGGTCAGCATCTCGTAGAGCACCATGCCCAAGTTCCACCAGTCGACGGCGGTGCCGTGGCCCTTGCGGTTGAGGATCTCGGGCGGCAGGTACTCGGGCGTGCCGCACATGGTGTAGGTGCCCTGCAGCTCGTTCGTGATGCCTTCCTTGGCGAGCCCAAAGTCGGCCAGTTTGACGTGGCCGTCCACGTCCAGCATCACGTTCTCGGGCTTGAGGTCGCGGTAGACGATTCCCTGCTCGTGGAGGTGTATCAGCGCGAGCGCGATCTCGGCCGCGTAGAACCGCGCCATGGGCTCCGGAAAGCAGCCGCAGCGACTCAGGTGGAAAAACAGGTCGCCGCCGGGGCAGTAGTCGAGCACAAAAAACAGCTTCTGCTTGGTCTGGAACGCGTAGTGGAGACAGACCACGAACGGGTGCGCGACCGAGGCGAGCACGCGCCGCTCGGTGCGCGTGTGCTCCACCTGCTGCTTCTTGACGATCGACGACTTGCTCAGGATCTTGACCGCGAACAGCTGCGACGTGTGCTTCTTGCGCACCAGCAGCACCTTGCCAAACGAGCCCTGGCCGATCATGCGCAGCACGTCAAACTCGTTGAGCGACACGCGGCCTTCGCGGTGCATGCTGGTCACGTTCTGGTCGTCGTCCAGATCCTCCACCACGACGCTCTTGCGCTGGTCGAGCGTCGACGGCTCGTCGAACGAGCCCATCATGTCGCTCGCGCGGAGGCTCAAGCTGAGCATCTCGACCGTCGTGGGCGTGGGCGCTGCCGCCGCGTGGGCTGAGGCCGCTGCGACGCTGAAGCTGCCGCCGCCACGGGAGGAGTACGACTGCGTCGCCGACCGGAAGCTGTCGGAGAGACGCGACGACCCGCCGCCGCCGCCGCCGCTGCTGCCACTACTGCCACCACCACCGCCACTGCGCGGCTGCTCCGAGGCGCTGTGCAGCGGCGGGCGCGCGTGCGCCACCTCGACCGACTCGAACGCCGGCGGCTGGTTGGCGGCGTTGGTCAAGAAATTGCGGATCAGCCGGCAGCTCGCGTGGAAGCCCTTGTGGCCACAGCAGTCGCCGTGGCTGTCCGTGTCAACTTTGCAGTTTTCGAGACTCACGAGCATGAGCACTTCGCGCAGCCAGCGGTCCAGCTCTAGCTGCCGCTTCTTGAGGAACGTCGTGTCCAGCGAGCGCATGAGCGTGCGCGTGGGCACGGGCGTGAGCCGCATGCCGTGGGTCTTGAGCTGGTGCGCGAGCTGTTTGAAGTCGTGGAACCGGCGGTAGATCGTCCACTGCTTCTCGTTCACGATGCACTCGACCTCGAGGCGGAACACGGCGTAGAGCCGGTGCGTGGTCTCGTCGCGCGCAAACGAAAAGCCCTTGATGCGGTTGAGCCGCCCGGCCGCGCCCGCCGGGATGAACGCCGTGGTGTTGGCCACCTGCGCCTCCGAGCGCTCAAAGTTGGCAGCCCAGAGCCGCTCAAAATACTCGCGCTCGTCCGCCGGCTGCGTGGGCCGCTCGTGCTTGGGCAGCGTCAGCGACGCGCGCGCGTCGGCGTCCGCGTCGCCATCGCCGTTCTCGTACTGGTCCTCGTCGTCTTCCATGATCTGCTCGTCGCCCGTGAGCTCGAAGTTGTCGTCCATCGAGAGCATCGAGATGCGCGAGCCCGTCGAGAGCAGGGACTCGGAGCGGCCATAGTGGAGGATGTTGTGCGGATCTGGCAGTCGCGGTACATTGGCGGCCGCGGTTAGCTGGAGCTCCACGCGGATCCTGTTGGGGGGGGGGAGAGAACAGTTTGATCAGAATCGCGCGGAACAAAAAAGCGTTGTCCGAGAACGCAACAACAACGCCAACACGAGATGAAGAACAAAAAAGTAAAAAACGTACTTGGAGGCGTGGGTCTTGCCGGCGGGCGCCGTGGCGTGGGCGGGGAAGTCGCGCGACGGCTTGCGCTTCTTGTCGTCTCTGCTCACATACGTAGCCGTGCCCGTGGCCATGCCGTACGAGAGGTGGACGTTCATTTCCGTTCCACGCCCAAGAACAAAAACCCACGACAAAAAAGAGAATGCAATGAGCGACTGTGCCTGGGTGGAAGGGATCGATCTTCCTAGGAGAGCACCAACGTGCTGGAGGGGGGACCTCAATAGGGGGTAGGGAGGGAGGGACTTACATCATCTTTGAATAGATCTGCGGACTCGCGCAGTCGCGCCAATCGGTTCAGTCTATTCTGACAAGGCCGGTTGTTCAGGCGGGAAGGCGTTCTGTTGTTCTTTCGAGTTTGTCGGCCTTCCGGATCCTCTTCAAATAGCCCAGTTCTGGCTATGCGGGCTTGGGGTGTTTTGACGCTGTGGATGAGGGCCAGGTGAAACGCGAGATGAGGTTGCGGTGGGGGAGCGAAGCGGCGGCGCTTGCCTGTTGGGCTCCGAGGCTCAATTGGCGATCAGAAAAAAAAATATCAACAAGCAATCCCTCAAATCCACACACACTTGGTGGGGAAGAGAAAAGTTGGCAGACAGACGCGCCTATGGTTAACCCAGGCTCGCCTTTGAAGGCGCGTCGACCGAAAGACAGCAGCACACGCCCCGGGCGGCTGCGCGATGCAGATAAACGCCGAGACAAACGCTCGGAATGGCAAGTGAGTGGGATCACCCTCAAGAAGACTCGACAAACAGTAAAACACCATCCTTTGCACTCTCTCCCTGCAACAACAACCACAACAACACGGCAATCTGCCCAATCAGCTCAACAGCCCCAACCCTGTCATGTCACTCCAGCGTCGGTTTGAACAGGTAATAAAATTTAGTAGACTGAAAAGAATGTAATTGCTGGGAGATGTCGTCATCTCAAGTGATTACAAATGACAGGGCGACATGATCTGCCAGGGTTAGGGCTACTCTTATTTATGGATGCAATTTTGGCTGGGCAAATCGGCCCCAAGACTGATTTTGCTCTGCCAGATTCCAACGTGGTTTTCTTATGTACGCGTTTGGTCCCCAACAGTCGAAAATCACCTCATGTGTCCTTCCATCAGCCCGTTCTGTATCCACACTTTCCCAATGGACGCGATCTTTTGGATCCTCGCTGGAGATCGTTTCGTGGGATTGGGTGGTGGTCGTTTTGCACGCGTGCGTCGACCACGAACCTTGGATCCCAAAATCTGGATTCCAGACCAGATCCGTTTGGATTTCGCATCCAAGCGCCGCCATCCTGATGAGCAGCTTGATTTGCGAGCAATGAACTGCTTGTGATCAACGAATTGTAGACCCGACATTCCACAGGCGTCATTCCACAGGCGTCAGTTTAGACTGCTTCATATGAGCAGCGCCTTCGGTCTAACGAGCTGGATCTGCAGGGATAGAATCAAGCAACCTGCGTCCTTTCAAAAAGGCGGCAACCCTTGCGATTGGCTCGTCCACAGATCCCAGAACATCCCTTGTGTATTTGTCGGGCCACAGTTGCTGCATTTTATCCTGTCCCTTGTTGACTATTTTATCCCCAATGATGATTCAAACAAGGGATTTCGTAGCCTGTCTACGCTTTACACATGGCTACATACTCGCCTACGAGCTGCTGGTCGACCGCGGGGCACGTGATGGCCGCGGGGCCGAGCAGCGACGTCGCGATGGCGCTGCCAAACACCTTGGTACTGTTCATGTACCCTTCAAAGGCGGCCAGACCCGCTGCCAGCTGCTGCAGCTCCACGTCGTTCTGGTGCTGCGGCTGCGCGGCCGTCGATTCCACGAGCGCGCGCCACTGGTCCAGCGGAACGATCTCCAGCTTGGACGGACCCAACGCGGCGTTCCACAGCTGCGCGAACGCGTCGCCAGCCACCGGACGCGCCGGGTTCTGGATATGTAGCGACTCGCCAAGCGCCTGAGCCGGACGGTGGACGGCAAAGTGGACAATCGCCTTGGACGCAAAGTCGACAGGCGTCAAATCGAAGCACCATGACGGCGCGTGCGGCAACGCTCCCACTTTGGAGCAGCCTTTGAGAAGCAAAAACATAAAGTCGCGCGGGTTCCACACGCCCAAAGCCGACGACGGCGCCATGTTGCCAGGGCGGAGGATGGACACCGGGAGCCCACGCTGCGCGGCGACGCGGCACATTTGCTCGGCCACCCACTTGCTCTGCGCGTAGCCATTGTCCAGCGCGTCCGAGGCCTCGGACAGATCAGCTGTTTCTTCGAGCACATCACTCGAGAACGAGGCTGGGAACACGCCGTTCGTCGAGATGTAGTGGACGGGCTTGACGCGCGTCTTCATCAAACCGTTGGTCACGGCGAGACGCAGTACTTCCTGCGTACCCAGCACGTTGGCGGGCTTGAGCGCCGAATACGGCTTGACCAAGTTGACCTCGGCTCCGTTGTGGACGATCGCGTCTACCTCACTCGCGAGCATCTTGAACGTCGACTCGGGCAGTCCAAGCAGCGGCTTGGCGAGGTCGCCCGGGATGAGCACGACGCGCTCATCGTAGCCGTGGGAAACCGCGGCGTCCAGCAGGTTGAACTCGGTCAGCGTCTGGCGCAGCCGCGCGTCGATTGCCTTCACGTCTTCGCCGCGGATCAAGGCGTAGACGATCGTATCCGTGTCGACGAGGAGCTCGTGCAGCAAATGCACACCCAGAAAGCCCGTACATCCAGTGAGCAGCACCGTGCGGGGCGGCTTGCTGGCCATCTCCACCCGATAACGACTGTAGCCGGCCTTTCTCGTCGCGGCTGGATAGATCGAAGCGTCCAGCGCCGCTTCGAGAGAGAACACGGTCTTCTGTGGGGTGGTGCTGCCAGTGGGAGCGGCTTCGCCTCTGATCGCGCGATCGATCCGCTCGGAGACGCCGCGCAACTGGCCGTCCGCCAGCACATCTGCGAGCGTTAGGTTCACGTTGAAGTCGTCACGAATGCACGAAAGCAGTCGCGTTGCCAGCAGACTGTGGCCGCCAACGTCGAAAAAGTTGGCGTTTCGGTCCACAAACTCGCCGTCGAGTCGCAGCAAATCCATCCACATGGCCGAGAGCTTCTTCTCCGTTGGCGTCTTGGGCATGCGGTCGAGATGGTTGGTGAGATCGACAGAGGCGTGGCGCAGGCGCGTGCCTTGGTCGCTGGATGGGATCTTCTTGCGATCCAACTTACCACTCGCGCTATTGATTGGCAGCGCGTCGAGCTGGACAAACACGGACGGGATCGCGTAGTGAGGGAGCTTTTCCTTGAGAAACTCGCGTAGCGTCGCGACGCTCGGCACGCGATCCCACGTCTCGGGAACAATGTAGGCCACGAGTCGCTTGTCCTCACCTTCAGCACCCTCCGTGAGCACGACCGCAGTCGACACGAGCGAGTGCTGCGCTAGAGCCGACTCCACAGCTCCGAGCACCACGCTGTATCCACGGATCTTTACCATAAAGTCACAGCGGCCGATAATCTCGATGTGACCGTTGGGTAGGTAACGCGCTCGATCGCCCGTTCGGTAGACGCGCTCGCCTTGGACCGCGCTCGTGAGGAATCGCTGGGCTGTCTGCTCCGGACGATTGAGGTATCCTATCGCAAGACACGGGCCGCCGACGTAGAGCTCCCCGGGAACACCGATTGGCACTGGACGGAAGGCATCGTCAAGCACGTGCGCCTTGACGTTCGCCATGAGAGAGCCACAGGAGGCATACTTGCTGGAGAGCGCATTGTCGAATTCCGTCATGTGGGCGAGATCCACGGCAGAGACGTCGTGGCATTCGGACACGCTGTACAGGTTCTGCAGCTCACAGTCGGGGAACATTGCGACGAAGCGGTCGCGCAGTTCGATGGTCACGACCTCACCGCAGAGCCAAACGAGGCGCAGCGTCTTGATACTTTCTAGCAGTACGTCGCGCGGCACCGAGTCCAGCACGAGCTGCAGAAGCGACGGAGTGAAGAGGATGCGCGTGATCGCGTTTTGCTTGACGTACTCGACGAGTCGCGTGGGGTCGTAGATGACGTCGTCTGGAATGATGTACAAGGGCACGCTTCCGAGGATCGGACGAAGCAATTCCCATACAAAGAAGACGTGGGAAGCCACGCGATCGTGCGGCAGGAACGGGCAGTTGTGGAGACGCCAATGGTACGAGTGGACTGCGCCTCGGTGCGGACAGCAAATGCCCTTGGGGACACCCGTGGTTCCCGACGACATGACCACGTAAGCGAGGTCATCCGGATGGGTTGGCTCACGGTCGCTAGGCATAGGAGGAACGTTCCGACCAGCGAGCACGTCCAACCAGCCACTGTCCAGCTCAAGCGCGAGCTGCCATTCCGGTAGACGGTGCCGGAACGCACGCTTCGTCAGCACGATCGTTGGCTTGGACTCTTCCAGCACGCGCGCCAACAAATCCGGCGGGTACACAATTTCAAGCGGCATGTACGCGCCACCCGCTTTCAGTGCCGCAACGTACGCGATGACAAACTCGATGCAGTGCTCCATGAAGATGCCGCTGATGGCGTTCGGACGCACGCCGACCGAGAACAAATAGTCCGCGAGTCGCTCGCTTCTCTCATCGAGTTGCTTGAACGTCAGCTTGGCGCCTTCGTAGCACACAGCGACCGCGTCGGGCGATCGCTTGACGGCATCACGGAACATATCGTGGAGACACTGGTCGGCGGGGTACGACGCTTGCGTGTTATTCCACTGGTCAATCAGCGCCTTGGACTCGAGCAGCACACGCGCCGACACATTCTGGATCTCGTGGAGCAATACTGCGTGGAACAGCGGCTGCGACGACGGCGCCGTGAGGAAAAAATGGTCCCCCACAAACCTCTCCACATGGACCGAGCGTCCATCGGCAGGCGACACATGCTCTGCGCTCTTCCACTCGTTCAACGCGTTCAAGCCCACGTCCGGGTCCGCGTCGCCACCAAGCACAGTCGTGTCAGTGAGCAACTCGAAAGCGCCATCGTTCGTGCGCAGCAGCCAGTCCACCAGGCCGTCATGGAGCTTCAGATCGCGCTGCAAACTCGCGAGGATCTCTATTTTGCGCGTCGCGTCTTCCAGCAGCGCGGCGTCCGTGCCGTTCCAGCGCTGCAGCAGCGCCGTCAACTTCTCGTCGTCCTCGGCCGCGTCGCCGTAGCGCATCCAATGCGATGGCGCGGCGATTCCAGAGAGGAACACGTGTTCGGGTAGGGCAAAGCCGCGCGCTTGAAGCTCGCGCGTGAACGCCAGCGCCGCGAGCGCGCCGAGGCTGTGGCCCAGCACCACGAAACGCTTGTCAAAGAACTGGCCCTTGAGCGAGCTCAGCAGCGCGTCGGCCCAGGCGTCCACGGAGACGGCTTCGTGGGCGTCGGTCGTCCAGTCGACACCCACGATCTCCACTTGCACGGGGCCGTTTTCAGTGCGAACGGCGCGCGCGAGGTCGCCGCCCAGCGCCTGCGCGCGCCCGCCCGCATGCGGGAAGCAGAGGACGCGCAGCGGCGCCAGCTCGTCGTCCAGGATCCGCGTCGGCAGCACGCGCATGGTCGGCTCGATGGTTCCTTTCGTTGACTGGTTGGATTCTGGACCTTGTTCACCGCTGGACCGAAGTTGAAGGGGCAAGGGGAACGGCGGGGATTTGAGGGGGATCCATTTTTCTGTGATACCAACGCTGTGGATTGGTTGAAAAGATGACTTTTTGAGGGATGCTATTGGTGGAGACTCGAGTGACTGAAACGGTGCGATGGTTGGCTGATAAAATGAGCAAAGAAGGGATTTGATTGGTAATAAAACAACTTGATTTTGAAAAAGCGAATGCCCGGGGAATGTTTGTGTTTGCTCCACACCAAAATGGAGGTCACCAAAGGGAAACGAGCGCGTCGGCAAGCGCGGTGGCGCGCCCCGCAGCGCGTGTCAGCGCAAATCAACCCAACGAATGGATGAAGCAGGCCATTGCGCGTCTGTGGATACTGAACAAGGCGGCTATTTAAAAAAAAAAGAGGGAAATACTTGGTTGGGCTATTTCCGCTTGTCAACAGACCAGTGGCATTGCGAGCACGACCTCAAGCACCAAGGGCACGGAACGAAGAGCGCCCGCGCAGCATGGAGGACGAGTACTCGGACGAGGATTTTGCAGCTGACGACGCGGAGCCAGCGTACGACGCCGAGTTCGACGACTTTGACGACGACGATATTGACCTCACCGAGCCAACTCTACCTGTAGACCACTTAGCGCTCAAGAACGAGACAGCGAATCAGCATGGGGAGGTGGCGACGAAAGACGCCAACGAAGAAGATGCGCGCGACCAAGAGAGTTACGAGTTCGAGTTTGACGACCGGGAAACGGAGATCGTTGGTGCATCGGAAGCACCAACACCAGCCACCAAGGATGTCGCGATAGCGAGCGTCGAGGGCCAGATCGACTTGCAGCCGTCTGCGAGAGTAAATCCATTTCTAAGGGAATCCGAAATTGTGCCCGTGCCTGTGGCTGCCGTTAGCGTGGAGAAAGCGGTGGCACCATTCTTAGGCATGTTGGCGCCGATCGGCCACGCATGTACCAACTACTACGACGTGCTTCGGCGATCAAGTGACTCACAGATGTTCGCCTCCACTCGGCAGATCGAGCGGTTTGCGGACCCAGAATTAGAGTCCAAGCTGATGCGTCGACGTAGCTCGCCTCGCGTCCGTCCGACACCCATCGCGCGGCTTGCGAGCGTCGGAGAACTGACCGCCGCCGCTTCAGACGAACTGGAAGTCGCCACGAACGAAGTCACGGAGGAAGCTGCGGCTGTCGTTCGTGCTGCGGTGGCTGCTCCAGTCTCGCTCGGACTCGTGAAACGGCCCAGCTCGCGGACGTTTGTTTCTCGTCTTCCAAGCTTAGGCGAGTTGAGCTGTGATTTGCCTGGTGCCTTAGAGAGTGGCACGCGCTCTGTTGTTTCCAGAGAACAAAATAGCGAAGCCGAGGAAAAGGACCAAGAAGAGCAGCGGGATGGTGATGATGGAAACGAAGGCAGCAAAAATGATCAGAGAGAACGCAACGAAGTCGACAATGTTCAAGCAAACCTGCAAGTTGCGAATGGTATCAACGGAGATGAGGAGAGCTGCATCGAAGATGAACAAGGTGAGGGCGATCGTGCAGATCAACTCAAGCCAAGTCAAGGTCATCCTCTGGAGAATCCGGAAGAAGACACTCACAGCGGTCATTTTGGTAGTGACGAGTCCGAGATACTTCACCAAACTCCAAGCCACGTAGTTCTGCCTGCGTCCGACGCAGCATCAACTCACCTCAACGACGGTGGGAAGGCCGAATCTAGTGGACAGAATGGAGGATATGCTATGTCAAGCGCAGCTCCAGAGCATTGCCGGGTTGAAGATGTCACCGCCGATGGGTCGCAGGAGACTGAAGGACTTGTCGGCAACGAAGGAATTGGTAGCAATTGTGATCAAGTTCTCCATTCTCCTAGCAATCACGCCGATGAATCTGCAGATCGATTGAAGCCAGTCATGCCTGAATTCGACTCGAGCGACGTTGGTGACAGTGAAGATAGCAACGGGGGCAATGTTCAGGATGAATTCGACGCTGTCAGTGACGCAGACGATGGCAGCAGAAGAGAAACGAATATGCTGCTTCAGGAGACCCAAGGCTTGATTGATCAGCATGAGACAGACTTGACTGCCGTGCGAGAAAATCCAGAGGATTCCACCAACAACAATAACTGCAACAACGACCACCAAGATGTCACCAGTCAGTACACAGACGAACCCTACGGAGGGGACGGTGACAATTCCTCGGGCAATTGCCATGAGGACGATACGACCGAAGAACTAGCCGAAAACACCACCTACAATGGCGATATCGATGTGGTCAATGAACCAGAACAGCCTCGTGTGACCGACACGCACGCCCGTAAGCAGCGGGGCGCTCCACATACCCCACTTCCAACTGCTTGGATCGACACTCCGCGCCCAGCAGGTAGAGCAACGGAAACACCTTCTACTTCGTCCGGCTTTGAAAAGGAAAGACACTCCCTTCGCGAACTTCCAGTTGATCAGTCGCCTACCAAGATCCCGAATAAGCAGACGTCCCCTGCATTTGTGGCTCGAGCATCGCTCGCCGTGTCGAAGACTTCCAAAGACATTGACGCTAAACTCAAGCGACTATTCAGCCAGGGATCAACGGGAGAAGATGCCCAGCAACAAACCCGTTGTGCCGCTCCCACTCGCAGACCTGATATCCCGAAAATGACACCGAAGGCTCCAGTGCCTCGACAACCTCATCGTGTGATGAATACCCCCACTCCTAGAGTTCATGTCCAGCTTGTAGAGTCACCGACCGAACGCACGACGGCCAACCAGACAACCCAAACAGCTTCTCGATCGTGGATTTCTGCGAAGCCACCGAGCCCAACAAAGTCTGAAGTCGACTCGGTCCGATCAACGTCTCCAACAAGAAAAGCAGCTGAGCAACGACCGTCATCACCATCGTTGCCGTCGCCGCGAAAACCATTGGTGATAAGACAGAGAAAGCCAGTAAAAGGAAGCAATCCGGACGCGAAGAAGAAAAAATTGAAGCCGGTGAAGTGTCCTCCGAATATAAGGATCGACCTCCCTCACGTCGACAAAGTAAAGCGCGAGTGGTTGTTGCTGAATATGTTCCGGCACGGTGATGATACTACCAAGTACGAACCATTCATTCCGACGATGAGCTCAGAACACACAGCAGCACTTCACTTTTCAGCGGTTGACATTAAAAGACCTCTTTCAGCTAGCCACCTCTACGACGAGTCCGATTTCGGCGGTAATGGCCGTCACACTGGTCGAAAGATCGTGAATCCAAATCATCGAGAGCGAGAGCAAAATTGGGTGTCCTCAAACTGTTCAGTGTCAACAATCCCAGCGTACGACTCGATTTTAGACAAGCATTGCAAGACGGTCACGAGCCCCATCGTTCAAAGACGGATTTACGAGACCCGCATGGGCGACTTGTCCCCTCAACTAGCCATGGTACTGGAGAAGCGTGCGTTCAAGGAGTGGAAGCAAAGCGAATCCGACGGATTCGGCGCAGTCAGCCTTTCCTACAAGACGGCAGTTGTGGGAACAACCAACCATCCACATGTTACTTCGGCTAAGGTGCTTTATACGCCTCATCCGCCGTCAACGCCTTCAGGAACTTTGTGGACTTGAGGCAACTAGCATACCCGTGAGCTAAAATTGATTATGGTTGAATTGCCGACGGCGAGTTGGTGTAGGCGATCTGAATGAGCTGGAGAAAAGTTCGCCACGCAGTGCTAGGATCGTGGTGCTGTCGCTGAAGTTGTTGTTGCCTCGATATCGTGGCTTCCACTTGCTGCACAAGACGAACTTGAAGACCGACATCGTTGAACCTGACATCCAAGCGCCGAATAATCTCTGGCTTCATCTGCTCCCAGCTTGTGAGAAGGAACTTGAAGGATAGTCTCTGATTGGCTGTGAGCATGGCGTCGGAGATGGCTCCGAGTTGGATGCCTGGCCCGAGAGCCCCGCCCGAAGAACCAAGAACACTTCTCGGCTGTGCTGAACCGGAGGTTTGAAGATTAAGCATTTGCTGCTGTGACACATTCACCGCGTGAAGGATCATTCGTACCCAGTGGACAAAAAAAAGATGACGATCAATGCTGTGATGTGCTGCAGTTCCAGGTGGGCCTGGATCGGTCGAGTCGTGCAGAAGCTGCCGGTATGCCTGCACTGCCTCACTGTGATTTACATGCAGCTGCAGATTCTTGAATCCATTGAGAAATTCACTGAACGAAACGATGTTTTGCTTGTTGCAGGCCACTCGTGTACCAGTGAATAGATCCAGATCCGACGCATGCTCGAGGAACAGCTTCTCTTCGATCGCAACCTGGAGTGATTCTTGCCCGGTCTTCCATTCGTCCACAATAGCCGTGAGCACGTTGTACGCTGGGATCCAGACGGCGCCATACACGCTCGCAAGACCTGACAGCTTGAGGCGCAAGCGCTTGAGAACTTCGTTCGACCCCCCCGGGAACAGCTGGCTCAGAGCGTCTGTGGCACTCGCTTGTGAAACAAACTCGTTGTCGCCTTCTGCATCGAGCAGAAAGTATCCTCCCGAACTCCCGCAGCAGCGTTGGAGAACATGGAGCGACTTCAGCACGAACCAGAACCCATCACTTGGAAACTTATCGACTCCAGACAGACCGAGCAGTTGACAGAACAGCTGAACCTTACCACTTTGAGTGTCGAGGCGACCGGCGCTGACGAGAAGGTCGAGGATTCGGCTCGTGACTACACTTTCGATGTGAAAGTGCTGCAGAAAGATCCGATAGATGTATTCGTGGAAGGACGAGAGCGGTATCAAGCGTGCGTCGAGGCTGGCTTGATCCGTCGAGCTTGTTGAGAAACGAGGTGGCCGCTGAAAATCTTCTTGGACGAGCATCCAGACACTATTGAAAATGAACGAGATAACACTGTGGATTTGGTGAAGATCAAGCTGGTGAGGAGAGTAATCGTAGGGAACAGTGCGAATGAAGGCACGAAAGCCTTCAGGAACGACAGTTTTGAGCAGATCTCGGTGGTCTTCTTCCAGTGTGGTCGCTCGTGAAGGTGATTCGTCGAGATGTGAAGAACGAAACTCCTCTTTGTGGTGACTTTCGTCCCATTCAGCTGTGATTTGTCTTCTCGATGACCGGCGATTGCTTCGCCTCCAGTCCCACTTGCGTACGGTTGCACATGGAGGCGGCGTTGGCACGTCTGTCTTGGTGAAAGGTCGAGCACGCCATCGTTGAGATTGGTCGCCAGTCTTCGGCGTGCATGCACTGATGACAGTTTGGACCGAGGCGGTGCGTGTACCGTTCGGTGCGACACGCAGGTGCCGCCGACTCAACATCCGCTCCTCGACGTAAAGACTCAATCTCTGGACGACTCTTTCCAGATCCTGGACTTCTTCGTGAGGAGGAATGAAGAGAGCTTGATCCCACAGCTCCTGTGCTTCCCAGCCGACCGTGGTGTCCGGGCTCTTTGCTGACACCATGCGAGTGAGACGAAGCAAGGTCGCCTTGTACTCATCCAACCCCTTTTGGACCTCAACCTCGTCAAGGATGACCAAGCTCTGTGCCGACTCTGTCTCTTGGCAAGATGGGCGAGCCAATTTCACGTGGTCGGAAGATTTTGCGATTTCAGCGACAGGGGGCAGACTGTGATATTTGTCTGTGATCACTGCGATGATGCCGTCAAGTACAATCAAGGGTTTCTCAGAGTCACCAGTGCTGCATACAGGAGGTGCCGCTGTCGCGACCAATCTCGCGTTTTGGATGATGTCGTCTCCAAGGCCCTGGGCAAGATGGATGAGTCCCGTGATTCGTCGGATCAAGATTTGATCAGCACCGAGGACAATGTTGAGCCTCTTGCGCTTGCGGATGATCAACTCGCGCTCCCGCAGCAGCATTTGCTGTCTCTTTGCAAGCGTCTCTTCGAGTGACGTGAGCGAGTTTTTCATTTTCACGAGCTTCTCATTGAGTCGCGTGAGCTCAAGCTGGACGTTCTTGTGGCGCTGCGCTCTTATCTCTTGTTCGCGTTCTGCGTTGGCCAGCGTCAAAAGCGAAATGCCGCCGAGCTCCAACACGAGGCCATGGAGAAATCGGGCAGTTGTGGGGCATTTGTCGAAGACAAATCGGCAAACCTCATAGCACAAACGTTCGTTGAGATCGAGTACCTCCTTGAAATGGGTTTGTGAAGCGAGAAACAGCTCGACCGGAGCCTGAGATGGACCCTTCGACTGCGCATGTTCAATATCAAGCTTGCCACGTTTCGATGCAGCCCACTGCAAGAAGGCTTCTATCTCCTCGTGATTGGCCACGCACGGTCGACGTTTCGGGAAAAGCACCATGCTCCACTGCGCGGCGCCGTGTTCGTCGTGGCCTTTGAGGCGCAGTGACGCGAGGTCAGGTGGTCTCTTCAACGAGTCAAACGGTAGATGGGTGGTCGTTCTCTGCACAAACTCGCTTTGGATCACGCGCGAGTGTGGGAACCTGCGGCTTCGTAGAGTTGTTCGGAACACCGCCTTTGTGGGGACGTGACGAAGGTCCTGACCAGTGGTATTTGAAGTGGCGTTGTGATCCGTGGGCTCTTGGTTGTAGTCTGTGTCCGCGCTTTCACCGTCACTGTCACTGCTTTCGACGTGTGAAGATGATGCCGAAGACGGCGCCGACTCGTCGCGTTCTTCGATTCGTTGGTCGTCAGGACCATCAGCTATTTGCTGCGTCTGCGTGTCAGGCTGAGTGAACTTCGTCGCCGCGTTGGTCTCGCGCTGCCGCTTTGCGTGAGCGAGGCTTTCGATCGTGAGTGACAACTTGAGCAGGAACTGGCTGAGGAATCGAGTCGACGCCAACCTCTCCAAGCGTGCAAAGACTCGTCTGGCCTCCGAGAAGCAGTCGTCTTGGTTTGCGTGTTCATCGGCAACCCCGGATGTGTGCCGCTCTGGTTCCTGGAGCGTGTCGTAGATCGCTTTCTTCAACGATGCAAGATCCAGCAACGCTTTGGTAGTGTCGAGACGCTGGAGCAGCGCTAAGCGGATGCGTCGCTGCTCCTCGCTTTGTTGTTGGACGAGGCTAACGTGGCGAGTTGGCGATCGCTGCGACTGGAGCGGAGGAAGTAGCAACCCTGTGGGTGATTGCGACGATCCGTCGATGCCTGAGCGGCCGCGCTGACGTCTGTACCGTTGCTTTGCCGATGCGGTTGGTTCATTTGCTGAGTTCATTGAGAGCAAAGACTGGCGAAGCCAGCCACAAAAGCCATCAATTCTCTTCAAAGGTCGTGGCTGAACTCTCCACAAAATTAACTAAATATGCCAATGTGAGAGCTCCACAGGAAAACATCAAAATTCCTGCGAGTACTCAAGAAACAGCGGCCTCGTGCACTCGTTAGCAAGTACCTATCCTACGTATCCTACGCGTCTTCTTCCTATCATCGAAGTGTTCATGCGGCGTCGGACAAATGAATAACGGTATTCCATAAGTGTTTTGTTTAGCTATTTACGCGAAGATCCAGGTCGCCACAAGAATGCACAACGCCACGGCGGCCGCCGCGATTGAGTTGGAGCCGGCGGCGTTGACAGCGTTTTTGCCGTTGGTGGGTGTGCTGCCACTTGGGCTGATCGCGCCCGGCACGGTGGTCGTGCTACCCGTCGGCGCGGACGTCGTCGTCGGCGTTGTGCCTGGCGTCTTGGTGGTCGTGCTTGGCGTCTTGGTGGTGGTCGTTTTGTTGCCGTTGTTGGACACCGCGCCATTGCACTTTGGCTGCGCCATGCTGCACGCCAGCGGCGTGACAACCGCGGGCGTCTCCCTCAGCGTGGTCGAGATGGAGATCGGACACGTCAGCGCCTTGGTGCGCGTGACCTTGTAGTCCGCCATCTTGAGCGTTGACGGCGTGGTAGTCGTGTACGCCGACTTAAGGTTGGCGTACTCGGGGTACGGTTTGAACTCACACGGGATCGCGTCGTGGTCGCAGTTGTCGGGCGAGAAGAACCCGACGCCGTAGCGGCCGTTGTCCGCCGTCTTGGTGAGCTCTACATACCACCACCACAAGCAAACCCATCCATTTAGCCTCCTCCAGCACAGCTACCCCCTGCTAACACAAAACCCATGGACGACTCACTTTTGGCGACCGTGTTGGGGATCTCGGTCACAAACTCAAACACGTTGCCGCCGACGATCTGCTCGGTCATCTCGGGCTCCTCGTTCATCCACTTGGCGTCGTAGAACCCGCGCTGGTTCTCGTAGCCGTCGATCGTGTTGGCGCCCAAGTTGCAGCCGAACTCGCCAAACATGAGAGGGTGCGGGTAGCCCACGCTCTTGTACACGTCCATGAGGTTTTGCAGCCCCGGGGACTGGGAGTACTGCTTGTTTTTTGCCGGGTTACACTCGACGTATGGGTTGAAGCCCAGCCACTCGGCACGCGTGAACTCATTTTCGTCGACAATACAGTCCATGTACTCGAGCCACTGCGCGCGCGGCAAGGTGTCGGCCAGGTCCAGGCCGATGGGCACTTGGCGCATGGCCCACGCGCAGCTGGCGGCGTAGGCGCGCGTGTCGCGTAGCAGCGCCTTGGCACAGGGCATGGTCTGGATGCCGGTCTTCTCGTACGTGCGCAGCAAGTTGTTCTCATTGCCGACACTGAAGCCGAGCGTGTTGTCGTACACGGCGAAGGCGTTGTACACGATCTGCATGCGCTCGAAGAGCTCGTCCGGGTAGCACGTAGGCGGCAGCTCGTCCGTGAGCGAGCAGTTCTCGCACGGCGCCGCCATGCCCACGATCACGTACATGCCGGCCTCGGCGCACGCGCACATGAACTTGTCGTGGGGCTTTCCCGGGTCCACCGAGTACAGGCGGATCGTGTTCACGCCCAGGTCCTGCATGACCGCCAGGTGCGGCCGCCACACGGCCTCATGGTCGTCCGTGAACCAGTCGTAGTTGCCCACGTTAGCCAGCTTGCCGGCGTTCGGCCGCGGGTAATACGCCATGCCCTTGACGCGGAACTCGAGCCCCGAGTTCTGGCCAAAGAGCTTGTTGCCTTTGACGACGATGGGCTCGGGCCAGCCGTCCACGGTCTTGGTCACCGTTGCCGACACCGTCACGGTCGCATCCGCGGCCATCGCCACGGCCGGGAGCGGCTTCCCTGTTGTGCGGTGCCAGAGATGCTTGACATCGCCCCACACGTCCGCCGTGTACCCCACCGAGGCCGCAGCGAGCAGCAGCGCGGTCGCTGCCGCGACGAGCCAGGGGCGGCGACGGGACGGCGGCTCGGGCTCCGGCGCGTCGTGGAGCTCCAAGAAGTCGAAGTACTGTTGGTCGCTGGAGGCGGCCATCGCGCGAGGACTTGTGCTGCAGCGAGGAGGAAATCCAAAATGCGCATGGTGTTGGTGGCGATCGCTTGTGGATCTTGAAGGGTCGCGCGTCGGTTCACGGATATCGTGGACTGGATTGGCAGAAACCGACGGAAGACCAGAGCGGTGATTGGATGAAATACTAAACGGGCGAAATTGCAAAACATGTTATTTCAGATCCAATTTCGGGTTGCCCTAAAAATCTGTTTCTTTGCTATGCTTCTCATTGGCGAAAATTCCGGAGCGACGATGTTGACGGGATATTACACCAAATGGCTTGTTTCTGCGCGCGTTTGTTCTCCTGCTGTGATGAGCTGATCAACTGCTCATACCCTACGATAACCTTTCAAAGTCGACCCCATTTGAATCGTTGACAACGCACCGTGCGAATTGCCAAATTCGGCTCGCGCACCCCTCTCTCTCCTCACACAATTCATTTTTGAATTGTGAGCTGGCGAGCTTCCTCGCCAGCTGGTGTATGCATCTCGCTCGCTGTGGGTCGCCCCTCGAGAATCGTCCCCACTGTCTGAGTTTGTTCCCGTCGCCAAAAGGGAGGAAGCAGAGCCCCACTGCTGCTGGGAGTGTAGACCGACCGACCCCCCACCGCCCTCCCAGCGCCGTACCGCTCCTCGGACGGTAGAGATCGTTCTGCGATGGACCAGCGTAATCCGTACGGCATGCCGCCGCCGCCCAACGGCCGGCCCGGCGTCCCCGGCCTCCCGGGCGCCCCCATGCAGGGCCAGCGCGGGGGGATGATGCCACCACCGCAGCAGCAATACATGGGCGACATGATGTTCGCCGACCCCATGACCATGGGGATGCCCAACGGCATGCCCAACGGCATGTACCACCAGAGCCACCACCCGGGCCACCATCAGCCGCAGCACCCCATGGGACACCGCATGCAGCCCCACGGCGTGGGCAACCCCATGTTCCACCAGAACATGATGCCCGACAGCGACCCGCACTTTGTGGACGACATCATGAGCGCGCTCGGCCCCGGCGACCTCAACGACCCGGTCGGCATGGACCAGCAGGCGCACCTCCGCCAGATGCAAGGCTCCATGTACGACCAGAGCCACATGATGCGCCAGCAACAGCAACAGCAGCAGCAGCACCAAGTGCGTTCGCAGCAGAACATGGGCATGCCATCGCAAGTGCCGCCGCAGCAGCAGCCCAACATGCAGGCCCGCATGGCCCAGCAGCAGCAGCAACAACAACAGCGCTCCATGGCGCCGCAAGGCATGGGCAACCCGATGCAGATGCAGCCCGGTGCCCAGATGCAGCCGCCGATGCAGACCATCAACCCGCTCCAGGCCGTGTCCCGTATGCCGCAGTCGCAGCCCATGCCGGCCCAGTCGCAGACGTCGGCACTCAACATGGCGCCGACGCGCCGCCAGCCCGCGGCCGCTCCGCAGCAGCCGTCGGCACTCGTGCCGTCGAACCCGCCGCGGTCCACGTCCACGAGCGACTCGCGCGCGCTCATGGCGGCGCAGTCGTCCAGCGGCCTCAACAGCAACGACAACGAGTCGGACGACGACGGCGACCCGAACGAAGACGTGAACAAGAAGAAGGAGCGCCGTCGCCAGCAGGTGAGGTACGCGTCGCGTCGTCGCCGCAAGAAGCAGAAGGATGAAGAGAGCTTTCTGCGCGACCGCATCGAGGAGCTCAAGGAGCAGATTCGCATCATCGGCGGTGACCTCTCGGAGCAGTGCTCGCAGATGGCCGGCATGAGCGAGCAGGCGCTCACCGAGGCCTACGAGAAGCAGATGCAGACGGTCCAGAACCTGCGTCGCGACAACAACAAGCTCAAGGAGCAGCTTCTGCAGCACGAGAACTTTGCCCGCATGATCCAGTACGGTCTCAATGCGCTGCCCAGCGACTGCCGCGACGTGGACCGCAAGAAGATCACGGGCGTGCCCACGTGGTTCAGCGACCAGATGAGTCCACTCAAGGGCCCGACGCTCGTCGTGGATCTCAACTTGTGCCACGATGCCGTGCGAGTGGCCTACAACGAGCTCAAGGCTTTTGGGCCGTCGGTCAACTCGAAGACCAACGTGTGCTTCGCCATGGGCTGGCGCACCGAGCTCTGGGCCGCGGGCACGTGCCTGAGCTTCAAGGCCACGCGCACGATCAACGACCGCAACATCCGTGAAGTGACCGAGTCGTCGTGGGAGATCATCACCTCGCCAGACAAGTGCAAGCGCATCTACCCGGACGTCAAGCAGTTCCGCGTACGTTTTTCCTGTTGGACTATGTCTGTCGGTTAGACGCGAGACTAATGTGTGCTTTTTGTTCTGTTGTTTTTTGCTCCAGGTGCTGCAAAAGGTCAACGACGATATCGTGGTCGTCCACCGTATCGCGTCCGTGGCGTCCGACCTCAAGGACCGCGAGTTCATCTCGGTGGCGTTCCGCTTCGCCGACGGCAACAACTACTTTGTGGGGCTCAAGACCATTTCGGTCCAGACCGAGTGCTCGGAGAACTGCATCCGCGGCGAGGAGTGCCAGGGCTGGATGTTCACGGGCGACCAGGAAGAGGCGACCAACTGGAAGGCCAACTTCCTTGGCTACTATGACGTCAAGGGCGAGAAGGACGACAAGGTGCTCAACCAACTGGCCAACGAGGCCATGTTCGGCATGCTACGATGGGAGAGCGAGGCCATGCACCCGCTGAGCGTCTAACCGCCGGAAAGCGAAGAACGAGTCAAGCCCGAGGACCTCGTGTAGTAGTAGTTTTTTCCTTTCCTCGTTGGCGTGTATTTCTTTTCTTTTGTTTTTTTCATTCTTTTCTTTTGCTTCTCCCTACGGTTTGTTTTTTCCAGATTATTGTTCCTTTGGCTAGACTTCAGCCACGTGATGAAGCTGTGTACAAAGCTGGGGAGCTTGATGACTCCAGGCTCAGTATTCAGAGCAGAGTGCGCCACTTCTGGCGCATCTCCAAACGGCCACATGAAACAGGGCGACTGGCTTCTTGCTGAAGACTGTCGATTGAGAGAAGAATGAATGAACTGCAATAGCCAATAGAATGTGCGAATGGATCGGATAGTCACATACATTCATGGTATGGACGCACCTCTATCCTTTCATACTCTCCGCGGCATCCGCGCGTTTCCGCCGATGTCGTCGAATCCTGAGATTCTTCACCTTCCTTTCTATATGGAAACAGTACAGTACATACATTCCAGTTCCGAGCAGCTTTCTTTAGTCCACCTGGAGTGTCGACCCGAGGCGAGCATGTGATGCTCGGCCATCTCTCGGGCACTCGCCAATCTACCCTCCGCCACCCGCCATGATCTTCAACGAGGGCCGACCCGATCTCGACTTCGCAGGCGAAGCCTCGATGGACATCTTCATCGACGAGCCAGTGATCTACACCTCCGACGACCCGATGGACTTTACGATGACCAACCCCATCCCGTGGACGGCGGAGGGGTCGGAGCACGACCTCAGCTACGTGGCCATGCTGCTCCAGTCGCCGCCCCGCTTCGAGCCCGTCAAGCAAGGGCCCCCGTCCACCCCACCCCGCAGTTCTGTGCGACGCTCAGAGCGACTGGCGGCCGCTCCACGACCGAACTATGTTCCTCCCGTGGTGCCGCCCACGGTGGTCGGCCTCACGTCCGGAGAAGACGAAGAAGACGAAGACGACGACGACGACGACGACGACGACAGCGCCGACGACGACGCCCTGCCGGCGTACGCCCACGTGACCGACAAGAAGGAACGCCGCCGGATCCAGGTGCGCGATGCGTCCTCGCGACGCCGCAAGAAGCTCAAGAACGAGGACGTTTTCCTTCGCAAGCGCATCGAGGAGATCGAGGAAGACAAGCACATCATGCGGATGTTCTTCCCACCCACATGAACGTAGGTCGCCGCCCCTGAACGCGCGATGACAAGGTGGAGTAATGCATTGATATGTTTTTTTTGGTTGTTTTTTTTTGGATTGAAGCAACGAAAAAAACCAATTTGACAATTGGATTTACTGTGCCCGCGTTAAACGGACTGTTGCTCGATTCTTTATTTTCCCGTCGAGCCAGCATGGTCCCAGTAACTTCTGAGATCCCGACAACTCATCCATACTATTAGTGCACTTGATCATGTGGCTGAGCAGCGCCCCGTCTAAGCAATCCGTTGTGTTGCGTGTTGTCGTGATTGAGTTGTCTCGGTTGGTTCCGTCCATTAGGTCTGTCCATCACAGTCTAACCATCAGTCTAACCGTTCCGACTGCCAACTGTCAGCGTTCCTCTCAATCCTCTTCTGACACTACAGTACAGAGCTCTCCACCCCGATGGGTACACTTTCAGTCCCCACTAAACGTCTGGTGCTGCGTGAGATAGACATCGCCCTCCAACACGCAGTCATCAACCAAAGACACTTCGTCCAGGCGTCACGTGGCTTCGGTGCATCACTCTGCGCTTGCTTCTCGACCAGCAGCTGGGAACGCAGAGATCGTTCGGCGCGACCACCAAGCTCAAGAGCCGAAAGCCAAAGCCCCCCACCACCAAGATCGCAACGTCGGAACAGGCCTCCATGCTCGACGTAGTGGTCGACGACAGATGAGGTCTCACAGCATCGTTCATTCTCGCATCCGCCGTCTTGAGCTCACGACGCCAACAAGAAACGCCAACACCCAACACCAAACACCAAACGACCAACATTGATCCCAAGATGGTCTCGCTCAGCGCCTTCTGCCTCGCTGCACTCGCATCCATCCACGCCGTCGACGCCCACGGACGCATGTCCAAACCCGCCGTGGTCTTCTCCGGACCGTACCCCGACTCGCCCGTGGATCAGATCGACGGGTACAAGGCGCTGCCGCCGTCGAGCGGTCTGTCGTACTCTGGCTCGCCCGAGCGCAACACGGCGGCGTTCACCACGGCCTTCCAAGGCTCCGCGTACCCGACGCTGCGAGCGTTCGTGCTGCAGCACCAGGCCAAGGACGTCCGAGCGTGTGGCGCGTCCACGGTGGATGGCGTGGCGCGGCAGCTGCTGCCGGCCAAAGTGGAGTTTTCGTTTCGCGCGGGCGAAGGCTTTGTTCCGGACCACCAAGGGCCGTGCGAGCTCTGGTGCGGCAACGCCACGCGCGTGTTCCACGACGCCAACTGCGCCAAGACGTTCCGCGACGGCCCGGCGCTGCTGCCGTACGACCGCGCGGCGTGCGACGGCAGCGCCGCGTCGGTGATGACGTTCTATTGGCTGGCGCTGCATCTGCCCAAGTGGCAGTTGTACATCAACTGCGCGGCGGTTTCCACGGCTGGAGGCGGCGGTGGAGGAGGCGGTGGTGTTGATGGCAGCGCCGCCGCGACGAAGGTGCCGCCGACGGGTCCAACGGGTCCAACCAACTGGGGCAGCGACAGCGACAGCTCGACCACCAGCAACGCCAACACCAACACTCCGACGGCGACGAAGAAACCAATGCCAACGACGCCCACGACGCCAATGCCAACCCGGTCGATGGCGACCCCGATGCCGCAAGCGTCGTGCCGAGTGCGCGCCTAGTCACTAGGTGACCAAGGGAGGCCACCACCACCACCCTGTTTGTTTGTCCATCGCCGACGTGCGTGCATGTCTCTTCTTTGGTAGTATTGCCTTTTTCTCCCAGTCCAACGCTCTGCTCATTGTTCGATTGCTCATCAATCAATGATTCTGGGATGCGTCACACTAATCAAAAGTTCGTCAGTTTGACTGATGCATACTTTGGTCTATCCGACAAGACCACCATTTTCGTGGTGGCCATGCTCATGGGCAGTCAAGCCAGACTCGTTTGGAACTGATAGAGAAATGATCATCGAGCGTACAGCGTGAACAATAATTAAACACACATGTGACTCGTTCTCCCGCCGCCCCAAACGCGCTGGCTGTCTAAAATATCAAAACTGCGCGTCCCGACGGTGGAGCTATCTACGACACAACATGACTAATCTGCTTTCGGGGTTTTTACTCACCCTTTGACGATCTGCACGGCCGCGTCCACGTACGAGCAGAGCCCGTCGGCCACGCCGGTGCTCACCTGCGTCGGCGACTTGCCGCCGTCGAAGTGGACGCACACGTCCATGGCCCCCGTGGACGTGACCGCCTTGACGCCGTCGATCGTCGCCTCGTCTTTGTAATTCTTGTTGACGCTCACGAGCGGGCCCGTCGGGTGGTACACTTCAATGCCCACGAGACTGATCGTGCGCTTGACCGGGCCGCACGTTGAGCACGACTCGACCAGCTTACTCGAGTTTTCCGTAAAGTAGTTGGCCACCTTGACCGTGCCCGAGGCCTTGTGGTACACGACCCGCTGGGCCGCGCCCTTGGCGCCGCCGCCCGTGATGGACGTGGTGCCGACGCTCTTTTCGACCAAGACCGCCGACTGGCACACGCCGTCCGACCACACGCCTTCGAGCACGCAGTTCTGCTCCGCGCAGTACACGCCCACGATGTTCTTGCTGCCGATGACCACGTTCTTGAGCACGCCGCCCGGCTGCACGACGAAGACCGCGTCCGCGCTGGTCGGGTCTTTGGCCGCGTCGCACGTGAGGTCCGACCGCTCGTACCGCTTCATGCCGCCGTCAAACGTCTGGCCGGCCGCGATGACGTGTGGGGCCGTAAGGCTGACGGTCTCGGCCGTGGTCGGCCACTGGGTCGTCGGGCCCTTGGTCGGCTCCGGCGTCGGATCAGGGGTTGGAGCTGGCGTCGGTGCCGGTGTTGGCTCGGGCGTCGGAGCGGGCGTTGGCGCCGGAGTTGGTGCCGGAGTCGGTTCTGGCGTTGGCGCCGGTGTTGGCGCAGGCGTTGGTTCAGGCGTTGGTTCAGGCGTTGGAGCAGGAGTCGGTTCTGGCGTTGGCGCCG